>CAOJBI010075446.1:0-11365 GCA_948277035.1 Euphorbia corollata
TTTTTAAGAAAATTGATCATGATTGATCATATAGTAATTGGAAAATATTTAATTTATAGGTAAAAATGGAACAATTGATGGTCAAGGAAGAATTTGGTGGGATAAATTCAAACAAAAGAAATTGGAGCATACTAGACCTTATTTGATTGAGATTCAACACACTGATCAACTTCAAGTTACCAATATCACTGTCACCAATTCTCCGACTTGGCATATTCATCCCACTTACTGCAAGTAAGTCAGCTCTTAATTGTGTTCAGCCTAAATTAATTAATAAATTTGTCGCTAATTGTTCGTATTCGCGTGTATTTTGCAGGAATGTGATTTTCCAATGGGTGACTATTATTGCTCCAGTTGATGTCCCTAACACGGACGGTATCAATCCAGGTACTTTATAAAATCTAAAGAAAATGGATTTATTTGAGCCTATACGAAGAAAATAATAATTACTTTACATGGCATTCGTGTAGATTCGTGCACAAATACCCGAATCGAAGATTGCTTCATACAATCAGGAGACGACTGCATAGCAGTTAAAAGTGGATGGGATCAATATGGTACGAAATTCGGAATGCCAACCAAAGATTTAGTGGTGAGAAGACTAACCTGCATTTCACCCGACAGTGCAACAGTTGCACTTGGTAGCGAAATGTCAGGAGGGCTCGAAAACATAAGGATCGAAGATGTTACAGCACTAAATACTCAGTCTGCTGTCCGAATGAAGACAGCTATAGGACGAGGAGGTTATGTTAGAGACATTTTTGTAAGGAAACTGAGGCTTTACAATCAGTACTATGGGTTCTGGATGACTAGTTCTTATAGTCAACATCCAGATGACAACTGGGATAGAAATGCATTTCCTAATATTACTCGAATTTACCATGACGATGTCACTGCGACGAATGTGACTGTCGCTGCGCATATTGAAGGGATGAAAGGACATCCTTTTACTGATATTTGTATTTCTAATGTGAAGTTTGAAATGGGGCCCAAACCGAAAAAGCCCATCTGGAATTGTTCGGATGTTGTGGGAGTTATGAGTGGGGTTACTCCTCAACCTTGTCCGGCTTTTGTTGAGAAACCGAACATGAAGTGTCAGTTCCCAACTGATAAGATTCCTATTGAAAGTGTTCAGCTTAAGACATGCTCCACTGGTGGCACTCCTTAAGAATTTTCTTAATCCCATGTTTATGGCTTTGTTTTTCAATTAAGAATCTAATTACTTTCATGTAATTGTACCAGATTCATAAGACTTTCACATTGTTTGTTTTAATAATCAAATCCATTTTTGGGCCCAAATTATTATATTTCTATTTTGATATGCTGGTGACCTTCCTGTAATGATCTCCATCACATGCATTCCCAATATATAAATATCTACTCATGAGATAAATAGCTGGAAATTGTAAAACTTGACATTTTGAGGACAAATTTGTTAGTTAATGGGACACAAGGACGTTGACCTGTCTCTGATGCTCCCATCAAACCAGCTGCTGCACGGTTTCTTTTGGGCCAAAATAGAACAGCTTAACAAACTAAAAATCAGGGACTGTTGAGTTCCATGTATGATCGAGAAATATGTTTCTGGATTTAAGGTTTTGAGGAACAATATTTAGTTCGATGTCTTCATTACGGTATGCCAATCTTTAGAATTTAGATGAGTAAGAAATGAAAGGGAGCATGAAAATTTGGATCAAACTTGTGTAATATTTGGTAATGTAGTAGGGATTAAACGTTCAGTGATCGAAATTGTTGGGATATTTGTCCCTTGAAGCCTGCCCACACAATGGCCCAGAGAATCCCAAAGCCCAGTTTTAAATCTACCTCTTAACCCTAAGTATTTAAACTCCCTAAAACCTAATCTCTGCCTCACTTTTACTCTCCATCCCTCAGCCGCTCTCCTATCTCGATACTCTCTGCTCTTCTCTTCTCAAGTTCCCATCCTCTGTCAGATTCTGATTTTAATATTCAATCACCCATCCCTTTTGAGTATTTCTGAGTTTTCAAGTTGAGATCCAACCTGTATGCTCTGCTTGCTGGTTCTGAGTGCGCTTCAACCGGATTCCTTTGCTGCTTTCCTGCTGTCTATAAATCCATGGAGATTCAAGGTTACTTTCACGGTTTAAGGGTCAGTTTGTAAGCTTTTGTTTTCAATTCTTTTCTGGGTATCTGGGCTTTCGGTTTCTTTTGTACTGGCTATTTCTGGGTTCTTGTTTGGCTTGAACTTCTGTGTGTATGCTTGTATCTTTGCCGGCCTTTTCGATTCGCCATCATCAATAAAGCTGCTCTCTCCCTTCACCGGCAGATGTACCTCTTTGGGTGGAGTTGAGCTCCATTGAGGGAATTGCCTAAAATTCTTGTGTTATTTACTTTACTGCAAGTTTTGGATTTACTGTCATATACATGCTTGAATGATTGTTTAGTTTTTGATTACTTTTGGTTTGATATTAAAAGAATCTGAAAGCTGCTGGAACTTGATCTTTAAACACTGAAACTTGTAAAACTTGTAAACTTGCTATTTCTTGCTATTCTATACCTGGTATAGTTTCTGGTATATTCGGTTTTAAATATTACAGTCTAACTCATTCTATATCATTCAACCACTCTCAACCCAGTGTTTGTAATACACACGTGATGAGATCACCATAAATTTAGCATCAATATACACTCTCAACTCATTGCTATGTCATACATAGAACAAAAATTTGAAAAAAAATAAATATAAAATCTTAAAATTTCACATTTTTCATCGTCTTCCCTTTCTTCCGGTTATCTTAATTCATTCTCAATTCAAACCTTTTAAATACTTAAATCCAATTTATGAATTTTCCATAAAAATCATTTGATTCATTCAAATCTTCACTAGCAGCTCACACCATTGCAACATATATGTACATCATGAATCAATTTTAGCAATCACAATGCTCTGCTTTCTTTCTCTTATTTTAAAAAAAAAATTGAAGGACAAAACTAGTTCCATTAATTCAAATGCAGTAATCTACAAACATATACTGACCGCAATTGAAATTTATTTCTTTACACGGAAAAACCCCAAAATTGAAGAACAAAACCTAGCCTAAGAGCTAGTGAACTTCATATCAAGAAGAATAAAACCCAAATTGAAGAACAAAACCTAGTGAGCTCTCCAGGAAGAACAAGTCTTACGACAGTCTGGATCTCGTCAAAAGTGATGGTAGGCTTCTTGTTGTACATAGCAAGAACAACTAATGAAATTGTTCATCTTCTTCACTCTTCTTTTCCTTTGTTGATTGAGCCTTCTTTTGGAAGCTTTTGATACGTCTGATAAGAAATTAGGGATTAACCGATTATCATAACATAATTCAGTTTTTTAGATAAAGAGCATGAGTTGCTTTTGGAAATCAAAATCAAACCAGTTACAGGGAAAGTAAGAGGAGGAAGAAGAAGAGGTTCAACTCTCATTTTGTCAATTCCTGCTATGTAAGCTGCCTCATCAAATCCGGGTAGTTAAGGCTTTGTTTGGGAGCAATTGATTGAAATTTTTTAAATGAAAGGAACGTAACAGAAAGAATAATATCTGAAAAGGAAATAATAATTATAATAATTTTATGTTTGGTAAGAAGGGATGAAATTTTAAAGGAAATTTAATATTTTATAAATATAGTTTATGAGTGAATTAGGAACATGTCTTTTCATTGTTGATGCTTATAGTCTTATAAATGATATCGTGTAGTTGTGTTTTTTTTTTTGGAAAATAGATGTCTTTCCTCGTTGATCGCTTTGTAAGCACTAAGCTACAAGAACCACCCAATAATATCCATTTACATAACAATTTTGACACTCCAATATCTAATAACATAAATCTCAATTAATTACCATTATTGTTAAATTATTTGAAAAGAAATTGTTAGCAGTAGGATCATTTGGCGTCAATGCAAAAAAATTTCTCAATTACATCAAAAATATGGTTGATAAAATAAAAGAGCCCTTTTATATTACACATGGGTATGTTTGGCAAAATAATAAAAAAGAAAGGGTAAATATCGAAGCTGAAAATAGCTTCCCCTTTGATTCGACCAAATTGGCAGAATCCAAATTGTGGGTCTTCAACGTAAGCAAGGAGAAACAAATTCCTCTCACTTAAAACTCATTGTTACAATTCTTGCTCCCAAGTGCAGAAACTCGAATCATTTCCCTTCCATTCTTTTGCAATTCTCCCTCCCAAGCAAAGTGGTGCAAGTTATAAGTTGAGGTAGCTGTGGATACATTTTCACAATTCAGGGGAACGTGAGATTTTCTGGAACAAGTTGAGGCATCTTTCGATTTTAAATTCATTAAGTTAAATAATTGCCTTTAGAATAGGGTAAATAACAAGTTTGAAGGCCAACAAAAGCCCGCCTCACCGTGTGAATTGTAAATTATTTTATATTTCTTTTTAGTAAACTTAAAAACAAGTCATATGATTTGATTGCTTTGTAAAAGGAATTTGTGAAAACGCTTTTTTTGCTAATAACACATGTGGTTTACAGAGGTAGAAAAGGAACTTTAAATTTGAAATTACCTATAAAAGTACAATATACATTCGTGATAGATTTTAAAGATGAAATTTCATAACTTAATTATAAAATAATACAATATACATTATTGATAAATTTTAAAATTTTTTTGTAACTACATATATTTTTTTAATGATAAATTTTAAAACTATTCGAAAATTACTAAAAGTTTGATGTATAATTCTTAAATAATATGATCAAATTATATGAATGTTGAATTGATTGAAATATCTTACAAAACATTATTAATTTTAGTGGAAAATATATTTTTTCCTTTATTTACTAATTTTTGAAATAACATGCATCATTTTACAAAATAAATTTGCATAATTGCATTTATTAAAATTTAGTTTTTATTTTTTCACTCTCCCCTTTTTTTTCTTTACTTATTTCAAATGAGCAAGTAAATTTTTGGGTAAATTTCAAAAACATGCCTTGTGGTGTGGCAGTTTTGCAAAAAGGTCCTTGTGAAATTTTTATTTTCAAATGGGTGCTTGTGGTTTCAAAAGTTGGCAAAAGAGAATTTTCAATTTTTAATTACGTCAAAAAAATGGGCAATCTTATCCATTTTGAACTGAAATTTTACAACTTAGTTAATAAAAATATAATACATTTTAGTATTAAATTTTAGAATTTTCCAAAAAGTATAACTATTTTTTTAAATTTAAGACGTGAAAAAAATTATAATGAAATGTAGAATTTCTGAAAATTACTCAAAATCTGATATATATTATTATATAATATGGTTAGATTATTTGAATTGATTGAAATACCTTATATAACATTATTATTTTTAATGAAAAAATATTTTTTGTCATTTTTTTCCAACTTTTGAAACCACAAGCACCCATTTGGAAAAAAAACATTTCACAAGGACCTTTTTACAAAACCGCCAAACCACAATGCATGTTTTTTAAGTTTACCCTAAATTTTCTTACTCTTTTTAGTAGGATATATTCAACAATTAAAATTTCAAGCAGAAATGTTTAATTTATTGCGGCTTTTTTTGCATTGTAATTATTTCTTATAAAAGTTCATGTGTTCGAGTACACATTTGGATAGAATGAGGTCAACATTTTTCTTCAATTAAGCAAATTTTTAAAAAAAGAAAGTTTGAATGTTTGTTTTACATGTTTTTTTGGTATAAACTAGGCGAACTTAACTTTACTAACATAGTTTGTTCGCACTAGTTTTGTAGAGTTATTTCTTCTGTTTTGTTTAGTTAAAATGCATTTATAATTTGATCAATAATTGTTATATTTTCCTTGATATCGAAACGGGGTTAATCACATATTTTTTTGTTATATTATTATTTTATATGTTAAAATTTTGAACAGACTAGATTTCGAAGTCATAACTTACTATATTCATTTCGGGAGACGTACCAATGAACCTACCCTCAATTGGTTGTTAGATTATTTGTATAAAACATGATTACAATATCATGATACGTGGTAGTTTTATAATTTGTGGAACATGTATTCTTTTAGGGTTATAATTCTTCGTGGGTTAGTTTAACCAAATAAACTAAGGGGGTGTTTGGCAAGACAGCTAAACAACTGCTTTTTGCTTTTGCGGTTCAAAAAACAGTTGTAACCAAACAGTTACTGTTGCTTTTTCCTGCTTTTGAAGACCAAAAAGTGATCAGCAACTGCAAACAGTTATCAACAACAGCAAACAACAACCGTAACAACAATGCGAACAGCAATGCCAAACGGGGTCTAATATTTTCGTTTGTTTTGAAAAATTACTTATACATTCTTATATTTTGTCTTTGTTATACTATAACCTCCCTACATCTTACTTTATATATTTTTCTATCAAAATTATTAACGTAACAAGTATTTGTTGATATACATACTTTTACTTAGTAACATGAGGTTGTAATCATATAATTTTTTTAATAAATAAGACTTTTTTTTATAACATTTAATGTATATTTGCACTGCACGGGATAAATTAACAATAATTTTTTATGATCATTTTAATTTCTAATATTTTAAGATATGATACAAGATTAACTTTTGTTCACAATCGTATGTTTTGTTAAAAAATTTAATACAAAAATAAATAACACAAAATACAAAACATATAGTAACATAAATGATTTTTTAAATACTTTTACTGGTCAAATATTTTCGTTCAGTAATAAAGTTTTAGCAAAAATTTCGCTCACAATGGGAAAATCCTGACCCGATTCATGAAACTGCTCGGGCCGGGCAAATAACCTGACCCGGAAACTGGTCTGAAAGTATGTCATAGCTTTATATAGGACTGCAGATTCTAGAAGTCTCCTCTTTTAAATTTTTATTTCTTTTGACTTTTGGAATTAATACATTATTATTTCAAAATATTACAATCAAACTGACCACCAACCTCATATCTCAAATAACCAATTATTTTTTTTCATAGGCGAACGGTTAATTATTTTATTTTCCAATTCTTTTCTATTTATAGTCTATAGACTGTCTAGCTGTGAAATTGGCAGTATTTTGTAGTTGGCCAAAAATTGATAGTTTTTCTTTATTAAAGATTTTTGACACTTTACTTGTTTTATGGAAATAAATAATAGAGAGATGGATTAATTGATTTGTATACTTTCAAACTTAAAATTATCTCAACGATAGATAAAAGTGTTTCAAAAAATTTCCACATTTAGAGAGTGTCATACCTTATAGGTTTTTTTTTTGATATAGGGATTAATTAAATGGATTGGATTCACATGTCTGATTTTGAATGATAAGATCATCAGTT
Organism: Euphorbia corollata; assembly: GCA_948277035.1. NCBI lineage: Eukaryota > Viridiplantae > Streptophyta > Magnoliopsida > Malpighiales > Euphorbiaceae > Euphorbia > Euphorbia corollata. The sequence goes on from CAOJBI010075446.1 coordinate 7,290, forward strand.
GATGTTCCAGGATCATTCTATAAAAACCCTTTTTTTGCTTGCGGCATTACACTTTTCCATAATCAACATTTCATTCATGCTATTAATTTCATTTTATACTAATTTTATTTCATTCATGGAATCTTTTACAAACGGAAGAATCTATTTTGAATGGACTATTTATGTAATCCTGAGTAATGTAAATAACGTTAACAATTTGGATTCCTATTTAACTGTTTTTATTCTTTGGAAGTTCCAATTTATAGAATTTTGTAAATAAATTGATCAATTATTAAATAGAAAATGAGCACGCATGAAGAGGACAACTGTAATTTGATAGAATTAGAATAGTCACTATTAGTATTCACACAATATAATTCGAATTAATAGAATAAAACAATTATTGGCTGCACAGGTTTTTCTAGGCCGCACAAACAAGTAAACAATAATAAAGAATTCTAGTAGGGCCACATTTCCACGAATGTAGGCGACAAATTATACTTTTGGCCCTTTTGTTTGGTTACATTTTAATTTTCACTCTGTTAATTGAATGTTTTGATTTTCCTTAAACAAAAACATGCCTCTAAGCCCTTGTTTGGTTTCATGGTTTTGGTATGGTTTTCACTAAAAGTATCATATTTGGTTCCAAGATTTCTCATGATATGGTATAGTTCCTTATGATTTATAAGATCATGAAAGCCCAATTTTTTGAAACCATGAAATTGATGATTTCCCATGATTTCAATACAATTTTAAAGAAACCATATCATACCATACCATGAAACCAAACAACAGTTTTTAAAATATCATACTATACCATACAATACCATATCATACCATACTTTAATGAACCATGGACAACCCATGTGCCAAACAAGGCCTAAATGAGTTGGGCTGTTCGTAAATAATTTGATGTTTGATTCGATAAACGTTTGATTTAGTTGATTCGATTCGATAATAAGCTATTCATGGTCGTAATTTCTTAGCTCGGTTTATAAACAAATCAAGGTTAAACAAGCCAAAACTCGAATAAAAAGCTTGTGAAGAAGTTCGATTATGACCCTTTGAATAAGTTGATAAACTGATTTGTTATAAGTTCCTGAACTATATTTATTTATAAATGTAAAAAGTTTAACATTATAAATTTAATATTATTATTTTATTTGTAAAAATATAAATGAACTCATTAATACGCAGCTATATGAATTGTTTGTGAACAATACAACAAGTAGCTGAATGAATCGTCTGCTTACATGAATCTAGAGCTCGAATCAAACTCGAAACTCCACTAAAACATTACGACACTTTTTAACATTATACCAGAAAATGGGGGGCAAAAATATGAATTTGAGGTTTAATGGTTTAAGGTAAGAAATTGTGGTCAAACATGGTGGGGACCTACCCAAACCCCGAAAGCAGAGCGCTTCTCTTTTTATTTCCAAATTTTCAAAGATGACGACTTTTTGTTTCATTTCATTATGACCCTATTTATTAGAGTTGGATTGGTTTCATATCATATCATATTAGTCAATGTATGTGTACACCCATCATTCAGATTCTTTAAAGCTTAGGAACGCCATTTCTCCGTCTTTCTTCTCGCTTCTCTTCTGGTATATGCTCTACTTTCTCTGTTAATTTCTTTGTTTCTTTTAAATTTGATCTCTCTCTTGGTATTATAGGGTTCAGTTTCACCTGGGTATTCTCTGTTTGTTTGGTAGGAAAACGCGAGAAAGCTTATCAAGTGTTTGGGGGGGAAAACTGATTGTTTCCTCAAACCCTTTGAAATTTTTAATTAGTCCAAGAGATTTCGTCTAGGAAATCAAATTGAAATACTCTGGTATTCCGCAAAAGTACATATGTTGGGAGACTTGGTTTATTGACTTTTTTTTTCTTTTGTTGTTGTTTTTTTTATGAAGAATTATTTCTGTGTTTTTAGGGTCTTTAATTGAGTTATAGTATATTGGTTCATGAACTTATGTATCCATAATTTTCTTGTTTTGTTGTGGGTAAATCATAATAAATCTCCGCTGATGGTGCTAAATCTTGCTTGTTTTTATTTGCAGTGCAATAAAATAGAAATCAAGATGACAGATAATGGGAGAGTACATCCGGATTGCCCAAATGCTTCAAACCCTTACCATGAATGCGGTGAAGCTTGCCTCGAAAAAATTTCCCAAGGCCACGGGAGAAAAGACAAGAAAAAGTCTGGTAATTAGAGTTCTCAAACTATTCTATTTGTTTCTGGAATCTGTTCTATTTGATTAGATGCAGCAAATAAATACTCTCAATTACTTCGACTTCTGGGTAAAAAATGATGTTTTTGCTTGTCTACAAAGTTGTTCAATTTGTTTCTGGAATCTGTTCTATTCAAAAGCAGTTTATGAGGCTTAAATGTGAGTTCAATATCAAACTAAGATTAGAATTTTGTTAGATTAGAGTTCTGATATTTCATTTTTCCAGCAGGGACACAATTTTGGAAGAAAATTTCGTTGAAATTTAGGTTTCGTTGTTGACTTCATAAGATGTATTCAGGTTTCGTCGTTGACTTAATAATAATAATATAATAATAATAATCAAAATGACATCAAAGATGGTCAAATTATTGGATTCTAGATCCTTGGATTGTTGGTTATTTCCTAATGCACGTTTGCAGAGAAAAACGAAAGAGAATGCCATGGAAAATCAGTTTTTGCTCTGTTAAGAAATGTTTAGACTATGAGTTTTGTGATCTTTTTGATGATTTCAACATGAGGTGTGATTTCTATTTTATAAGAAATGCATCAATGATTTATTTTTAATCATAAGTGAGGACAATTGCAGGGTCTTTCCTTGAAAATTCTCTTAGCTTTGGAAGGAAAAAGAAGGGCTCAGATTCTCGGCCGACCTCCCCACAAGTGGCCCCTAATTTATATGCTGGAAGGAAAAAGAAGGGATCTGTTACTCAGCCCAATTCCCCACAAGTGAACACCAATTCAAAAGCATTAAGTCCTGCTAACACTTTCTCACCTCGGTCGCCTATTTCTGCTATAAACAAAGTACAATCAGATCACAGTCAGTCATCTTCCTCTTCATCATCTCACCAACATCATTTCGAGGACGATTTTTCCCATCATCATTCTTTTGACAAGGGAGACATTACATCCTCTGAAATTGTTCCTGCATCTGGGGACTTAAAGGTAAAATCCGAAAAAAGAATCTTGATTTTTGTTTTGATATACATTTGTTGTCTTACCTTGTTCTTTCTCTACAGCCTAATGGCACCAGAGGCCTTCCTCTTGGTAGTTTCACCTGTTTCGCCATTGCACCACCCGAAACACAAGAGAACAATGGGAAGCTTGAATCTCCCACCGCCAAGAGCGTGGAAGTCACCAATGGTGGTCCGCCCATTGGGTCTCTGAACTTTACTTTCTCAGGCATTTCTCGTGCTACCGAAGGTAGTGATGACGAAGAGGTTCAGTCAGTGATTTCGGATTCCTGTGTTTCGGTAGGAAAATATTATGTCAGAGCAAACACGGCCTCGATCCTTCAGTCAATCTTGGAAAAGTACGGGGACATAGCCGCAAACTGTAAGTTGGAGTCTGCCTCCTTGCGTGCTTATTACTTGGAATGTCTTTGCTCCGTGGTTCAGGAGTTGCAGTCGTCTTCCTTTGATCAGCTGACGAAATCCAAACTCAAGGAATTCCTAGCTGTTCTCAAAGATGTAGAGTCTGCACAGATCGATGTCAGCTGGCTGCGGGATATTCTGAATGAGCTTAAAGAGGCTGTGGAGATAAATAATCAACAGCAAGTGGCAGAGGAAACGAAAGCCAACTGCAACAATCTAATAGAATCAACAAAGAGCGAGCTAGAATCCATGATGGAGGATTTAGCAGAGAAAGAAAGAGCAGTTGCAGATGCTAAAGCAAAAATTAACGAAACAAAAGCTCGGTTGAGTGAGCTAGAGCTGGAAGCAGCCAAATTGAGTGAGTCGATTTCATCTCTTAGTTCAAAGCTTGAGAAGTTCCAATCCAAGCCATTAGCACAGCAGATCTTATAATAAAAGTGAAAAGGAAAAGCAATGGTAATTGATGCCTTGGTGTATCCTAATATGTTTCTAA
>CAOJBI010075642.1:0-11541 GCA_948277035.1 Euphorbia corollata
GAGAAATCAGTGCGTCTCTTTGGTGGATCTCATTTTCTTCCTTAAACTCCGCCTCCCAATCTCATCTTCCCTGTTTTCCATACTATTTCTTTTGAACTGGTATTTCCCCCATAAATGAGGCAGTTAGGAATGGCGTCCAACTCAGTTCCCTGTCCTAAAACTGCTTTGCTTGCTCCTGTTGGATCCACTCATTCTTTTCTTTCCAACTTGTCGTGCTCCCAATCTCCTCGCTTTTCAGGTTTATTTATTTATACTTGCTTGTAAGCCATCATTAGCCTTTTCAGAATTGTGGGTCTTATTTTTATTTTAATTTACAAGTTTTGATCTGTGTTTTCTTTGTGGTATAATATATTCAGTAAGCCGACTTGACTGCTTTGCATATTTGTTGTGTGCTTTGATTGCTCACTGCTTTGTTGTGTGTTTTGCGTTGCTTTTGCTTTAATCTCATATGTTTTTTCAATATCAAGCAGTTTTCATTTGTAATTTAGGATGGAGGTTAGTTTTCCCTGACATACTGGCTCACAAGGCAATTTTGTTCCAGAGGGAACTTCAATATCAGTTTGATTTTGAATTTTTTTTTTTGGTTAAATTAGTCCTAAGTGATATGTATCAGCGTGGCTACGAATGTACAAGTTGAATGGTGTTATTGTTGGATTAATTTGACATAAAAATATCATGTTGACCTAATTTATTAACTTAAATTGGAATTGTGAAGATGTTTATCCAGGATTTCAATCTGTATGATGTCACTGTTTCAAAAAAACTCAACAATTGGCAATTAATACTGTTGAATTTATTAAATGGTAGTTTTATTTCTGGCAGTGGACTAATAAGAAGCAATCTTCTGTTGTGAAGTTGAAGGCTGTGAGATCTAATGAGTTAGAATTTTCTTTTTTCTATGCTTTAATGGAAGTCTAAAATGATATTTTTCATCAATAATTTGCTATTACAATTCATGATTATTACCAAGATCTCTTTGAATTCTGCACCTGTGCCGGAAACTAGCTTGAAGGCTACAGCATTGGAAGAAAAAGCTACCTCTCTTGGGAACAACATTCCAAATGAATCAGCAATTTCTTCGTTCATGGAACATGTCTCGGATCTAATCCAAGTATAATTTTACCACTCTCGGAATATATGTAACTATGTAAAGTTAATGAGCAGGCTTGTGGATTCAAGAGATATTTGTGAGCTCCAACTCAAGCAGGTAGACTGTGAGGTCATTATCCGGAAAATTGCAACCACCACTAGCTCCTATCATTTCCTCCCGCTTATCATCATGCTGTGCTTCCTTCTCCACCAGCAGCCGCTCCTAGTTCTGCTCCACTAGCCTCCTTGCCTTCTTCTGCAAAGCCTGCTTCATCATCTCATCCGCCATTGAAATGCACCATGGCTGGAACCTTTTATACTGCTCCAGCAATTACTGACCTCCATTTGTCAATGTATTTGTCTACTCATGTTTCTGATTACCTACCAACAATTGTAAGTAACCTATATGTTGAACGAAAACAGAATCAATGTTTATGAAAAAGAACTTGAGAAGAATGTGTGGTAAACCTCTAAATTTTAACAACATAGGACAGACTATATTCATATGGGAAGGTGACATTCATTTACGTGCTGGTTGTCTACCTACCACACTACTCTCTGGGCATGGGACCGGCAATAATCTGGCGGACTATCCATGAAGTTTAAAATTTGAAAGATGCACTTAATATGGTGAGATTGGTGCTTGATAAGTGATCTAGAGATCAATCAAGGGGGAAACTAGTAATTTAGGAAGAAAGTTTCCGGATTCTTATCAATGAGTTTACTGCTATTTTCATAAAATGTAGAAAAAGGCATTAACTTTTTTGGAGTTTCAGTTTCCCGAGTGATTCAGAATCGTGCGTGCAACAGATTGTGAGAGCAAGTGCCCTTTCAAAGAGCCTTACTCTGATTTTGTGTTGTACTTATTTTTGGTACAAGTTCTATTCTATAACTGGATCAATCGCTTTTAAGTTTCAACCCTTTGTGTTCGTAGGTTGGCGATAAAGTGCAGAAAGGTCAAGTCATCTGCATTGTTGAGGCCATGAAGCTAATGAATGAAATTGAAGTATGTTCCTCATGCTCTCTGTTATTTCTCAATGTTTTGATTTTATACTTATTTCCTGTTACTTGTCTAAATTCAGGTTCTTGTCTGGTTTTTTAGGCTGATCAATCTGGAACGATAACTGAGATTCTCGTAGAGAATGGGAAACCGGTTGGCATGGACACGGTACTATTCCTCTCTCTTTTGTGTCTCCAATATTTCAAACATTCTCTTCTAGTATTCAAATTGTATTTTCATTGTTTTCTTTGCAGCCATTGTTCAACTTTGTACCATGATCCGAACTCTAGGACGGCCATTGTTTTTGGGAAATACGTTAAAGTTAAGACATCTCACTCACCATTCTATTTTTACAGTGTAATTTCAGAATAATAATTGTCACATTTTATTATTAGGAATGTCTCTTTTTATTCGTAGTGATTTGAGCTCTGTTATTTAGAAGTTTTAAAGGCTATAGAATGCAAGGATGAGTAATCGTGAACTTTTGGGCATATTTTGGGGTGAATTTTGAAGCTTCTCTTGACAAATGTATTTTGAGAAGACTGCCAGCTGATTTGCTATGAAGATCAATATCATCAGGCCAAAGAGTCACGAAAAAAAAGTCTGAATCCAATGTTACAGTAAGATGTCGATTGGTTTGCGATATTAAAATAGAATTGTTCCATTCCGCAAACCAGACAACACATACACATTAGAGTGACAACACGGTTTTATGCACTCATGAGATGGAGTACTATGATATTATAATATTATGTGGTATACAAAGACATCTAACTAACACGGTGAATGTGTCACACCGGACAGTTTTGTCATACATATAGACAATACGATACAGTGATTTGGAATCTAGACCTATAAATGATATAAGATTAGTAGGATGCAAGCTTTTGCCTAAAAAATTGTAAATTGGGAAACGTGAAACAATCCAATCATGTGCATTTCCTTGATACCTTCAATCCCTTCAATTAAGCTAAGTACCGATTGTAGACTTCCATAGCGCTCTTTTGAATCACATTATACGCTAATTCACTATTACCTGAATTTAAGTGGCATGCAACAATTTACTTCTCATTTTACTTCAACTTTAACGTCTAATTAGTCATTAGACTCATTACAAGTCAAATAATAATAATAAAAAAAAAACATTGTGTTCAAACAGGGACATGTAAAGAAATTAAACTGGAAAATGGTCCTCAAATAATTCAACCCTAGAATCAAACATTCGCTACATCTTTTTAATATAAGATTTAACTATTTTATTAATATTTGTGCAAGTCTACCGTGCATGTAACTTGAACTAAGAACTTTAAGAGCCACAAATTCAATCCTAATCACCCAGTCAAGACACTGACGTAAACTATGAGATCCCTTATTTATAAACAGGACACACAATGATGACCTAGTATTTTGGTGCCAGTTTTTAAACCCATAATGTCCTATGTTTTCCACAGGGGTAAAGAAATTAAAACAATTGATTCTGAAGACACAACGAATCAGGAACTCCAAAGGATAGATGATGCAAGAATAATTTCCGGCCACTAAGGGAGGAGAAACAGAAATCTGAGGAAGAAGAGATGAATCCCTAGAGAGTAGAAATTCATCCATTCATTACAATAATAGAACTACAATCAGCAATCAATGGCTTATATAGCCTTTCCTAAGAAATATCTAGAAACGAAACAGAAAATCTGACCAGTTTTCGAGTGGCAAAACTGGAGTGAGGCAGACATCTTTTCTGCAAATGTTAAGAACCTCGATAGTAAGAATACAAAAATCATTAATTTCATTGACAGAAGAATGCAGTCACAAAAACATTGAGCAACTACAAAATGGAAACAGCTAAATTTACCTGCATATCCTCATAAGGCCAATCAGGCTATCTATCTTCTGTTTCCGTAAAGTTGGGGTTTTTTTTTTTTTCTATTTTTATCATTCTATCCTATGGCTTTCCTTTTCTTCTAACAAATATATACATGTTAGCCTACCTATGTCTATATTTACCTAATAAGCTAATGTCGCTGCCTAAGCACTCTACTGCTGCTTCCTCTCCTTGCACTACTAACTACCCTCCGACCCCCTCCCATCCACTCATCATCATCATCGTCATCATCGTCGTCATCGTCAGGACGCGAATTCATATTTATATTCATACGTGGATTTTTCGGCTTCCTGGGAGTAGGCCGTTTCCTCTTTATGTTTGCAGAGTAACTGGTGTAATCAAGGGAATCTTCCTTTAGAGCGTTCTTAAATTCCTGCCAAGGACATTAAAGAATATATCATCACTGTAACTTCATCAAGTTTCAGCCAAATACAAAATGATACCATGGATGGATAACAGTGACATTTATATTAAACCTGATATCTTTGGGTCAAATCTTGATATGTAGATGGCATACTAGCGGATGTTTCACTGACGTCAAAGGGAATATTCTGTCTCGAGAGAGCCTCCCCTGGTTTGGGGACTTCAGTGGGGGAAAAAGCCTGGTTTTAGGGATCATATCGAGTTAGTTAGTGGCAAGGGTATGTCTAAAATATAGTAACAAAGAGTAATGAATAGTGTAAAGCTTATACCTGGCAGCGGGCATCATTCAGGCTATACACAATTTTTAGATGCCGTTTCAGCTTCAAAAGAAGCTGCAATGCGGTTGCAGAGAGACAGTCAACCTGCAGATACACCCATGTTTTTGTGAGAACAAAATATTGAATCCCCTCTCATGTGTCTAATTATTTATCATGAGCAATGGGCATTTAGGCCACAAAAGTGAAAAACAGGCAGTATCAACTCCCACATAAGAACTTGCCACCATTTTTAGTAAAACCAGTTCCAATTGAATTCTTGCCAAATCAGGCCAAAAGTGGCCTGATTTATATTTCTCTTTGGTAAGCTTTAATTGAAATTAGATAGAATTGAATTCTATCAAAATATTTTGGTTCCAAACATGCAATTTGATGGAATAGAAATGAACTCATTTGAATTCCTTTTGATTGTATGGTTCCAAACAAGGCCTTAATACGCAAGTTTAAAAGACAATATATTTGTACTAGTCCAACCAACACAGACTGCAATTTAAGTGTAATAAGATCAGAGATTACGTACCTGGATTTTCTCTACATCCTCTTTCGAGAGGATGACAGTATCACTGGAGCTCATTTTATCCATATTTGGTTCACTAGAGGCATTAGAATTCAAGACCAGATTGGGCTCTTCCTTAAATATTCCATTTAAATCAAAATGGGCAACTGCCTCTTCTTGAACAACCCCATTCAAATCCATTGTGGACATGAAGTTGAAAAGAGGTGGAGCTTGCTCTTGCTCTAACACCCCATTTTGATGAGGTACTTTCTGGGAATTCCTTTGCGACAAGTGTAATATTAAGCCCTTCATATTTGCTTCCAGTGATCCAGCCCTAACTTGTATTATCCGATTTACAGAATAAATCAAATAAAGTGGTTCATCAGGTAAGGTAAATGGCAGCATAGCTAGAACTTCTGTGCAGTACCTAAAGAACAATTAGCCAATTCTGTAAGATTGAACCACATTAACATAGTGAATTCTGGAATTGGCACTAAAGATATAACTCACATCAAAAACTCAATAACTGAATCAGTCCAGCTAGGGTTATCAAACTTTCGGACGATTGAAGACATAAATTTGTTCCTAGAGATACGGTTTCCACGAATAAGCTTGTAGATACGGGAAACTCCAAGTCTTGCCTGAGTGAGAGATCCTGCTTCAGTTTTTCCCTTATTTACAGCAGTTCTAGATTGGACTTTTTGGCTTGGATTTTCAGCAGAGACCCCACAAACAGATTGCATGAATGTAAATGATTGCTGAAGCCCATCACCCAATCGACTTTCGAAAAATGCAGGATACCTGAAATGAAGTTATTTATAAAATCGGCATACCAGCATCAAGTAGTAAAGAAACACAGAAAATTTCAAGGAATATACTTCTCATTCATGTTCATCAGTAAATGATGCGCCAATTTTGAGTTCGATTCTAAAGGATCTGATTCAAGTGCTATAAGATATGGAACACAGGTTATTGGATGTACCAAACCTTGTCGTAGCACTACCTCCACAATCTGCAATACAGATAACAAGAAATATATTTCTTATGACAAGATTTCAATATTAAGTATTAGAACCTTCTTGTTCCCAAATGATCAAGCAACAAAGTACTTGGACCAAGAAATCTACCATCTGTTTCAAATAACAGATCAATTTTAAAATTTCCTCATGAGATTATCTATTTCAGAAATATATTGCTATAATTTACACTCCTGGCTTTCACTTTCTAAATATCATGGGACACTGCAAGTCATTAACTTCACATTTCTTCTCCTTCTGTTTGATTTGTTATCAGGTTAATTGCTAAGCGTAGATGAAAATACAAAGAAAATAGATCTCACCTTGAGTGCAGTCTGGCGAACTTGTTCATTGAAATCTAAGCACCTTGTCAAAATGCTATCCCAATATAACTGGACAATTCCACCACATATGTTTGTATCACCTGCACCAGCTGCAACAGGTACGCCATGGTCTGCTTCTACTGGATGATTGCTTATGTTATTACTGGTTTTATCTGTTCCCATTTCGCTTTCAGCATTGATAAGATAATCATACATGTTTTGCAATGATTGAAGCTGAAAAGACGAATGATAAAATCAACAGTAAACAATGGAATATATAACGGATACAGTTACCCTTTATTACCTTAAGACGACCATCAGAACCAGAAGCTAAAGTTGCCTCCAAGATTTTCCGAATATCCTTCTCCAGCATATATTCAGGCCTAGCGATTAGAACAAAACCTAATGCCTACAACAATGAAGAAAGCTAGGTAAGAAGACCTGCACTCTAGAGCAAAATAGCCGCAGACTAAAATGACAGCTTACCTGCAAAGATCTGACTTTTATGGCAAAATCCTCCATTTGAAGATACTTCTTAAACAACGAGAGGTTGCTAACAATATCAACATTTTTTCCACTGGAGATAATAAGCAAAGAATTCCCATAACGAATAAGCAGTCCGAGACAAAACAGAGAGCGGCACACTAGCTGCAGTTTGCAAGGATGGGAGTGTTAACTCAAAAGTAGGTCTGCATGCATGTATTGATTTATTCATTTATGAGAGAAAGAAATGCAAAGATAGACATGTTGAAGTAGTATGCAACCTTCCAGCCTGCTCAAGCCGCTTTTCATCGTTGGGCTTGAACAAATATATATCCCAAGTCCGTAATGTTGGCTAATATATAGCAAGTAAGAATATAAATGAAGAATATGAAAAATGAATACTGCAAATGCGTATCCTCGGCATCTATTGACATATGAGCACATAAGCATATTTTTATCATAGATATGAATGTCTATTTATAAGCTTACAAAGATAAGAAATATCAAAAAACAAATCTAAACATGTCAGATAATAATTTTAATTTTTGAATATAATGTTCATCAACCAAAAATCAAATCTAATAAATATATTTCCTAATAAATCTGCATGATATTTTAACAAACTGAAGCTCTAAAGTCAACTTTCAACACTCTTCCATGATTTTGAAGCTGTAGAATTTTATTTGGAAACATGGTGTGTGGTTAAAGGTATTGATATATGACCCAAGTCATTGGCATAAGCATGACTCATTTGAATCATGAACATGGTTATAGGCATGAATTTTGACTGGAAAACTCATCATTTTGCTGGATCATCACGGCACTTTTCTATTAGTTTTGCAATTTCTTCAGATGAAACATACAAATTCACTTAAAGAAAATAGTTTTGAAACTTCTATTGTTGGCATTTTTTTATAGAACGAGAAAATATGAAATGAGAATATGAGAAAGGACTATTGGCATAAGAGCACACAAACACATTTTTATTACAGATATTGATGCCAATTTATAGGCTTACAAAGATGAGAAATATCACAAAAAAATCTAAACATATCAAATACTAATTTTAAATTTTGAATATAATGCTTATCAAATTAAATCAAATCTAACATACATTGTTCCTAATGAATGTGCATAATATTCTAACTAACTAATTATATATAGTAGTTTTATTTAATATAAAATCAATTTCACAAATTAAGACAACATTTCGTTTTAATTCATAAATATGTGACAATATTATACTTTAATAGTTTACTGTTTTGTCATTTGATAGTTCAAATTTTGATGTTTTTTCTATAAAAATTTTGGATAGAGAAAGCAACATTACCCATTAATAGTTTAATTTTCATCTTAACATAATTTTTGTTTAAGAACATTCAAAAAATATATATTTGATGAGCGGATTGGGTCGAGAATGAGAAAGGAGTTTCAAACCCAAGCCTGGCCCAATTTTTAGACAGGCTCGACCAAGTCTGGCCCTCGCCCTCATAAAATAATTGATGGGCTTGGAAAGAAGTAAATATCAAACATTTAAAGCACAACAATAACAATGTTTCCACTTGAACTTTGTAAAATTAGTGGTTCTATAAAACTATATATGGTACTGAAATCAGACTCTAATAAACAGACAAGAAATCTCAAGATTTAACAGATGTCGTGGATCTAGAATCACTTCCCACGAAATAAAATATGAGATGAGGTTATAAAACTATATGCAGTACCTTTCCAGCATACTACTCTGTATTATGTAACAAAATATTTATTTTATAATGCATTTTTTTTTCTAAAAAGAGGTAAATATGCTAAAATTCATGATGGTATACAGATAGCATACCTTCTAAGTCAAAAAGAAAATTAACTACAAGAAAGGTTGGCTGAAAAAGCATTGAACAAAAAAGCGACATCCTAATAATTCAACAAAAAGCCCAAGTTGTCCTGACAGCACACTTGTCATCGTGCAGAATACGCATGCATAAGCACATGAACATGACTATAGTATACCATCACTTAAACAGTAAAGAAATTGTCTCAAGGGGAAGAGGGAGACCAAATTCATTGTAGCAATACCTGCTTGTTATCAGTTGCTAAAGTCTCCAGACGTTTGAAGAATATCTGAATAAGATGCTCAACAACCCCAGCACCCTTTCCATCTACTTTACACAAAGAGCAAAGGCATCTGTAAAGACAAACAGGAGTATCAATATAATGTGAAAATCAAGAATAACAATTATCTTCTGCATAGCACGAAGCACAAGCATCCATAATCAAATTTCTGAGATTCAAATTTGACAGACTAGCAGTTGTATATGATCTCTCCACTGTTGTTTAATTGTCGAATGAGCTATGTGTTTTTTAGCTAAACAAAGTCAATAAAAAGAACATATCCCGGACGTGAAAATCATGAGAGACAGACTTCATACATAACCACATGAGAACTTTTCCACTAGGGCCGACCTACCTTAGGCTAGGTTTTTAGGGACAAAAGTGAACCAATCAATATATTTAGACATATCATATGCAAATGGACAGGTAACTACAAGCCTAAGAATTTATTTAGTTTCAATTGTATTTGAATAAATATAAAATTTATAATAGTTAAGCATTTGCCTAAATTTTCTTATTATTATTCCTGTATGTCCAACACTTTGGACAAATTTTATAAAGAAAAAAGATCGTTATTTCAATGAGGATGATTAAGAAGCCCCAAAAAATTGATCAAAGTGCCCAAATTGAAAAACAATTCAGTTTCCCTAATATAATTCAATTTTATCTAGAAACATTTTTCTTTTTTTTCTGTTCATTTCATTTTTCACCGAACTGACCTACGAAGCGTGGACACCATTACCATACTACTGTGATATAAGACATTTTTCAAGTATATGAGACACTGACAGTGAACAGTTGGGACACAAATATATATATATATATATATCCCGCCCATACAGACAGCGGGATCCTTCCTCCTCTGCTTTGAGAACCGCGTGAACAGATGTGTTTTGTGGCTGGGCAGCCACTTTGCTACTATGCTACTCTCTAGGCTCAGCCAATGGCACCTTGTAAAGGAACTTCGTTTGCGAAGGAACCTGATTTTTGACGAACCCATGATACAAAAAGATGGTATTTCCATTTAGTTCTTTTTTGCATTTATTTGGGTTTTTTTTCATTCTGGGGAAAGCCTTCGTGTTTCATGCATTGCTTTCGGACCTAAGAGGTCTCCTTGGGCTAAGTGTATCATATCTCACTCCCCTGATCACAATGTGGCTGGATTGAAACATCCTTCGTGATGGAAATGCAGTAAAAGGGTGCTGAAACTATACCTTCCCCTTTCTAAAGTAAAGGACGAGATTGTGTTCGTGCTCGTCCTGCCGCGGCCAAGCCCTGCCAGCGTTAGAGGGGAAAATACCAGAGCGGTGTCTTATGATGCGAACCAATCAGTAACGCTTGTTGGGACACAATATATATATATATATATATATATATATATATAGACTAGATGATTTTTTCAAGCGGCAGCTTGGAGTTCAAGAATGAGGTGCAAATACAACCAATAGGTGATACCGATGACTTGGTTACATTTTTCATATTTGAAAAATTACAAAATGAATCCATCCCGTTTAAAAGCTTTTACAAAAATACCCTAAATATCGTGTCCCTGGCTCTATAAAAAAGAAAAGCTTCGAGACACCATTTACGCATGTCTGACACTGTCCGGTGTCCCCGGAGTGTCTGCCACACATAGGGTGGCCCGAGAAGTGTCCGTGCTTCATAGGAACTGACTGATTCACTACCTAATCTAAAGATGCCATTGAATTCCCCAACATAGATAAATAATGATTTTCCTCCAATCTAAAACCTAAAATTCAATCCCTTTGTAGAGAAAATTCTAAGAAAGAAAAGATAAAAAAATATAGTGCACAAGCTAAAGCAATCTGAATCTGATATATTAGTACACTGAAAATACTGAATTAGCAAAACAAAGACATAACACATACTTACTTGATGCAAGCATGTACAACTGTTAAAAAAGAATGTCGAACAATCATTTGTTTCAAATCTTGCCCTAGCTCTTCAGCAACACTTTGAGGCAACTTTCGAATCAAAGGAAGAACAGAGTCAATAATAAAGATAATACTCTCTAGTAATTTTGCCACTACCCTGTTGTCAACCTGCAAAAAACAAAACCCGGTCATTTTACAGGAATTACCTTGAAGACTATATTAAGTGACAAGTATGCTTGAACTTGACAAAGCATTCTCTTCCCATGAAAACATGCACAAAAAAGAAAAAACAATACAACAAAGCAGTCTAATGGATTGCAAATAACCAGAGACAACAATGAAGCAAGGTAGGCAATCATTGCGATGAACCTGTACGAGTAACATTAGATATGTAGATGTCATAATAAAGATAACTATGGATAACCTGAGTTTTTAGATATGGTTGTAGAGTGACTACAAACTGTGAAGGATCAGAAGCCGGTGCACATAGTGTGGCATCCACAACACAAAATGCATGCAATGCCAACACATAAGGTAAGGTCCGCAACTCAACTTC
>CAOJBI010075726.1:0-10236 GCA_948277035.1 Euphorbia corollata
TTGTTATTAATTTTATTATATATAAATTTGGAAAGAAGGGTAAAACTAACATTAATAAAATTAATGTCAATAACCATATTTCTCTACTTGCTGCCGCCATACTCAACTTCTCCACCTCCTCTCCACCGATCCACGATCTCAACCCTTCTCCTCTCCACAGCAACTCAACAAGCCAAGCACGATCTACTTTCTTCCTTCGCCGCTTTGTGCTTCTCTCTCTGCGCGTATCTGATTATCTTACAATTGTTTGTTTTAGGTGGGAAGAACAGAGGAAGATCTAATGTACTCGCTGGTGGATCTTTATTTAACGCAAGATCATGATGGCCCTTGAAAACAAAGGTTTGTCATGATTACTTTCGCTGATTTGTAGCTGTTCTTGTGAAATTTGGAGTTTCTATTCGTTAGTTGATCTAATATTTGGCTCAATTTTATTTTCTATTCGTATTCTGTTTATTTGCAATTGTGAATTTATTCTTCTTCCTCTCTGGAATTTCTTTATAGTGCAAGTGAATTTTGTTGTTATTCTTCAGCTGCTCATACACTACTCAACGGATAAATTTTGTTGATTCTCTGTTATTTTAGCATTGGACTCTTTGTAGTTTAGTTTTGATTCGTTGCGGTTTTACATGGATGGTGCAGGATTCTCCACTCCTTTGTTTCGAGGTTATATTGGAAGTTCTTCGCCCTTTAACAATATAACTCAACAATCTGTCGCTAATGTCTGCTAGCATTTTTTTATTCTTCTTTAGCTTTGCCTCATTTACATACAACTTCAAGGTATACTCTAATTCCAGGGAAACCAAGAGTATTTTTGCTATTAATGTTGTTTAAATAGTTAGGTTTTCTGCTGGAGGACTGTTAGGATGTCTGCAATTGAGGCCAAAAATCCTAGTTTATTGCCCCAATCTATCACCATAAAGCCCCCTTCACATCCTACTTATGATTTGAAGGGCGTAATTAAGTTCGCTCTTGCTGAAGATGCTGGTGATCGAGGTTTCTTCTATCTCTTCGTTTGGTACTTTATATTGTACATCTTCACTTTTCTGTTCTTCCCGCTATTTACATCATTGATTCAATTTCAGAAGATGTGACTTGTTTGGCAACAATTCCATTTGATATGGAAGTGGAAGCCCATTTCTTGGCAAAAGAGGATGGTGTCGTTGCAGGAATCGCTTTGACAGAGATGATATTTCATGAGGTTGATCCGTCCCTAAAGGTATAAACTCATTGAAGTTTTGTAAATGCGTATATTTGGCTTGCATTTCATGACAAAAATTATACAATAGGTGGAATGGTCTAAGAAGGATGGAGATTATATCTCTAAAGGACTGCAGTTTGGAAAAGTTTCTGGTAAACCAAAGGGAACAGGAAACAACAATAATGCCTTTCGCGGTAATTGACAGATTTCTTCACTGTTCGTCACTGATTCTTTTCATTTTAATTTTCTATAGGAAGTGCGCACAATATTGTTGTAGCAGAAAGAGTAGCACTAAATTTTATGCAGAGGATGAGTGGCATAGCAACTTTAACTAAGGTTTCCCTTTTCTTCAATGATTATATTTCAATACATTGAATGATGTGTTGCATTGTTACTCTGATTTTGAAGTATGATCTTGCAAAATATGATAGCTTATTCAAATCACCATAATAAAGATTCTGTAAAGGAAAGTTGCTGTTTTTTGGCTTGGATATATGAAAGGATGGACAATCATATAACTTTTGAAACGAAATTGTTTGGATCTGTCACGTACTCAAGGAAAAGAATTGTGTAACAGGGCTGGATTTTAATTCAGTTACTTCCTGTTATTTCTTTTCAATTTCAGTTACTGCTGTTAAAGGGATTAATTCTCTGATTTGCTTGTATTTTAGCTTAGCTTAGTATAGAAGCTAAGATCTAGATAGCTTAATAGTTACAATTAGCTACGGCAGTTACTTAATAGTTACAATTAGCTAAGGCAGTTACTCTGATTTGTCTTTTAGCTAAATTTGTCATTTAGTTTAGCTGTACTTGATTCTGTTAGTCACACTGTAAGTATTAAGTGTGCGATTGTAACAAGAAAATACTCATCAATGAAATACAGAACAATTTCTCAGTTTCTTCCCTACTTTCTCTTCTCTTCTACCTTTTCCTCTCTTTTTCTCACCTAAACACTTCTCTTTAACCGGAATCCTAACATTGGTATCAAAGCGGTTTCCTCATGCATGCTAGCGATTTATGAAAAACTAGAAAAACCGGAAAACCAGAGCAACTTACAAGATCGCAATAGAGACTCAGATGGAATCGCTAGAAGATCGGAAGCAACAGAATTTCGAAATAATTGACCGAACCATTGTTATAGTCGAAAAAACAGTGATTCAATTGGGCGTAATGCGAGTCCAAATGATGGAGTTACACAGATATCAGTAGAAGAATCTTGACTCTGTTAGGGCTGAAATCCAAGCTTCTCTGCGAACTGAGATCTAAGCTTCTTACAAGCAGCTTGAAGATTCGATTAAAGCAAGCTTGCCTGCTGTTGTGCAGAGCGGGGCAGCAGCCTCTACGAGCAACCCTGTCAACAATTCTGTTCTTGGTTTTCCACCAAATCAGAAATTCGCAAAGATCTCATATAACTGTGGAAAATCCTGAAATCAGGGAGGCCTGTTGACAAGATGATGGCAAGGTGCAAGTTACCACTCTTTGATAGAGTAGAAGCTGAGGTTTGGGTGAACAAATGCTGGAAGTTCTTTCAGATTTATGAAGTGGAGGAGGAACGACAAGTGGTTATGGCTTCTTTGTATTTGCAAGGAAGAGCTGAGAAGTGGTATAAAAATTGGATTACTACACATCCAAGGGCCAGTCTTGGAACGATTTTTGGGGGAAATTGGGGAAGGTTTCAAGAAATTGAGGTTGAAGATGCGGTGCAGCAATTGATCAACTTAGGCAAACCGAGTTCAGTCCTTAGTTACCAGGAGGAGTTTGAAGATGTCAAACTGAAGGTAGAGAAGAAGTACCCAACCATAGGAGAGGATTTCCATGTTTAAGCTTGTGTAGTAAGCTTGAAACCAGAAATCAGATCTGGAGTTAAAACACTAGGTGTTGTAGATCTGTTTTCTGCCATCAAATCAGCCAAACATTAAGAACAATACCTAAAAGATATCCTTGGATCCTTCAAACCTAAAACTAAAAGCCTTTACAAACCATTTACTTCTTTCAAGAAGTTTCAACAAATCTTGGGCCCAAAATACTCAACCAAAACCAAATAATCAACCAAATAACAAAAATCCTGAACCTAAACCAGCCTATAACCCTAACCAAACCCGAAGGACCTCAGGCATGTGTTGGAAGTGTGGAGACAGGTATTTTCCTGGTCACCAATGTGCAGTAGGAGCAAAGAAGTTGAATTTAATTCAAGGGAAGGAGCTCGAGGAAAGTCAGGAAGTATTGGAGGATGAAGAAGTTGAAGGAGAACAGGAAAACATGGAGGAGGAACAGATTTCATTATCTGTTATGCTTTGGATGGGGGTGTGACTGACACCACAATCAAGATGAAGGGAGTTATGCAGAAGAAACCAATAATGGTCCTGATAGACAGTGGCAGCACTCATAGTTTCATTGACAGTAAACTGGTAAATGAAGTCAAAAATGCCAGTGGAGAAGGTCAGAGCAGTAACAGTAGCAAATGGAAGCAATTGGAGGTTAATGCCAAATGCAGTGACTGTCCGTGGTCAATGAATGTGTCAAAATTCAAGTTCAACTTAAGAATTTTCTCTTTGGGGGACTATGATCTAATCTTAGGCACGGATTGGATGAGGCAGCATTCACCTGTGACATTTGATTGTGGAATGAACAAATTGGTGATTCAGCAAGAAGGAAGATTAGTGGAGTTGCAGGGGACAAATGAGGTAACACTTAACCTCATGTCTCTTAAATCACTTAATAAATTAGTGAATAAGGGATGAAGGGAGTTATTCAGTTCTCTATTTGTCATCTCTCAGTGGAGAAAATTAAAGCTAAACCTAAACCTAAACCAGAAGTACCCATTTTTGTTATCAAGATTCCAAAACAATTACTACCACTACTTGAAACCTATAACCACCTATTTCAACCGCCTAAACACCTACCACCAGCTACACAACATGACCACCAAATTCCTTTAAAAGCCAACACTGATCACATCAATGTCAGACCCTACAGATACTCACCTTACCAAAATATGAAATAGAAAAACTTGTCACTGAAATATTGGAAAATGGAATTATCCGAGAGAGTAACAGTACTTATGCTTCTCCAGTTTTTCTAGTGAAGAAGTAAGAGACTTGGAGGTTTTGCATTGACTATAGAGAATTGAATAAGGCTACTGTGAAGGATAAATTTCCCATACTAGTTATACAGGAGTTAATAGATGAGTTGGAGGGTGCTGCTGTGTTCATTAAATTGGATCTGAGGTCTGGTTATCATCAGATAAGGATGGCCACTAAAGATATACCAAAAACTGCGTTTAGGACCCATCATGGGCACTATGAGTTCGTTGTTATGCCATTTGGTCTTACAAATGCCCCAGCCACTTTCAATCACTCATGAATTCAATTTTCAAACCCTACTTAAGACACTTTGTTTTAGTCTTATTTGAATATACAGCCCTGATTTGCAAACACATTTACATCATTTAAAACTTGTCTTCACACTGTTAGACAGTAACCAGTTGTTGGTGAAGGCATCTAAGTGTGATTTATGCAGCAGAGTCTGTGTGTTACTTGGGCCATATACTGTCTGGTGCAGTTGTAGCTACCGATCCAGCAAAGATTCAGGCAATGATGGATTGGCCGAGACCTACTTCACTTAAAGGATTGAGAGGATTTTTGGGTTTAATAGGGTATTATTAGGAAATATATACAAGGTTATGGGCAGATTAGTAGGCCACTGACTGAGTTACGGAAGAAGGACCAATTTCTTTGGACTTTTGCTGCTGAAGAAGCTTTTCTACAGCTTAAGAAGACAATGACACAGACACCTGTTTTGGCCTTGCCTGATTTTAATCTGCCTTCTCTTTTGGAGTGTGATGCAAGTGGGACTGGAATGGGAGCTGTTCTTATGCAGAGAGGGAGGTCAATATATTTCCTGTCAAAAATATTCAGTCCATGAGACCAAAAGTTATCTGCTTATGAGAACTTTTAGCCATCATCCACGCTTGTTCAACTTGGAGGCATTACATGGAGAGGAAACCATTCATTATCAGGACAGACCATGAAAACATAAGCATCTCTTGGAGCAGAAGTTAGTCAACTTATCTAGAGCAGAAAGGTGTGTCAAAACTCTTGGGATTGGATTGCACCATTCAGTACAAGAAGGGAGTAGAAAACATGGTGGTTGATGCACTTTCAAGGCAGTAGGAGGATAATCTGGGTTCGATGGTAATTTCTGAACTTGTGCCAACTTGGCTACAGGAGGTAATGCTGTCTTATGAAGGAGATGAATTGGCAGGGAATTTGATTCCTAGATTAACAGTTATGAAGCAGGGTGCAGCCATGGCAAAAAAGTTTAGCTTGAAGAAGGGTATTTTGTATTTTCATGACAGAATTTATGCGGTATGGTATGGTTCTAACCAAAAGTGTCCTTCAAATCAAACTAATTTTTTTTAAAAAAAGCCATACCATACCATCTATCCAAACAAGAATTTTTATGAAAACATACCGCACTATGCTATTCTATACTGTACCGTACTATACCATCTATCCAAACAATAATGTTAGTCATGAATAAATTAATGGCCAAATGCATACGAAACCCCCTGAACTTGGCATGAAGCGCCCTCCGCCACCCCAAACTTTCAACGGTGTCACTTTGCCCCCCGCGGGTGGCGAAACAGTTGAAGTTGCCCCCCCCCCCCCCGCCGGGGGGGCGGCCCGGAATCAGTGGTGCCAACAGCGGGGGGCAAAGTGTCACAGTTGAAAGTTTGGGGTGGCGGAGGGCGCTTCATGCCAAGTTTATGGGGCTCCGTATGCATTTGGCCTAATCTTTTCCCATCTTTTCAGAAGGTGTGAGTTATGGTGACTTTGTTTTTAATATAGTAAATTTTTTTATCTCTTATCACTATCGTCTTTATACCATAAAGTAATCGACAACCTCCTATGAAATAATATTTACTTTAGTTTTAACATAAAGAAGATATATTTTCAATTTTGGTCATGCATAGGAAAAGTATAGTCACATGCCAATTCGAGCATTTGGGATTTAAATTCTTGGCCTTTATATTAATTTGAGTGTAGATCAGTAAAACATACTTTCAATTTTATCCTTTTTATTTTATTAGTTTGTTATACTGATGATATAAAATAGCAAATAAACAAAATATCCAAAATAAAGTGACCAAAGAATAAACCCTGGATAAGATATTTGATATGTAATTCATCATGATCGGCCACATAAGAAATTGGGAATTTAAAGGAGGAGAAACAGCAACTTTTAAAAACGTATATTCTAGGAAACACTCACATTAGAAGCAATACCAACCATTATATGAAATAAAAGCCTCAGGGCCCAAATTCGCGTCGAGGATTCATGCATAGTTTATCCTTTAAACTTGTTCTCAACAATCAAGTATTCCCTGAAATTTGAAAAGCACATGGTTACCCCGCTCAACTTGTAAAAAATCATCAATATACCCCTTAGATGTCACGTGTCACATTATGGTTGGTTTGACTTTTCAAATATTTAATTTTTCTCTTTCCACCAGAAGTTAACACCTGTAAATCATGAAGCAAATCAATGATTTTTTACAAGTTGTGGGATTAACTGGTACATTTTTGTAAGTTCGGGGGAGTACCCGGTACTTTTCAAAGTTCAAGGGGACACTTGATTTTTGCGAACAAGTTTAGGGCATAAACTATGCATTAGGCCTCAATATAATTACCATTTGAAACGATGTCGTTTCAGCGACCTGGTAATTTAAAAATTTTTGCTCTTGTACCTTTATCTGTTTAAAATTTTTTACTGACATGTTCCCTTCATGCAATTATTAATTCAAACATCAAGATAACATATATGCACATCCAATTTCCTCTCTATATATAGCTATAAGGTTACATGCAATAGTTATATGATTATTTTTGGTAATGAATTTTATCTGTTTAGTATAATTTGTTTTCAAACAAAGTGGTTTCACCATTTTCAAAGGCTTAATGTACGACTTGCTCCTAAACTTAGTCTCAAAAGTCAAATGACCTTATGAACTTTAAAAAACACTATGTTATCCCTTCAACTTGTAAAAATGCAACAATTTGCCTCATAAATACCACGTGTCACCTTTTGGTTGGTTTTGCTTTCATATTTGTTATTTTTCTCTCTCCAAAAGTTGGCACGTTATAATTAGGGGGCAAATTGGTGCGTTTTTTTCAAGTTTGGAGGGTAAATTTGTGCATTTTTACAAGTTAGGGGGGGTAAGGGTGCATTTTAAAGTTTAGATGGTCATTTGGCTTTTGAAGCAAAGTTCGGAGGGCAAATAATGCATCAGGCATTTATCAAAATGAGACTTGTGAGTTCTTTTTATGGTTTTGAAAAGCATGCAGACAAAAGATATTCAATATTAAATAATGTCACGTCAAAGGATATTAATGTCCATTTCAAAAATGAAGTTTTGTTGACTAATTAATAAAAATATAATACACAACAATAATAAGTTTTGAAAATTTTTTAGAAGTGAAAATATTTCGTTTAATTAAAAGATGAATACTTCAAAATAAGAATTTTATTTTCTTAAGAATTTAGATTATGAGAATTTTATAACATCATCATTCTTAAGAAAAAAAATTTTTTTTATCCCTTTTTTATTAACTTTTTAAACAACATGCATCTATACCCTATTTCGGGAAAAAAATGGTAAGCCCTTTCGTTAAAAATGATGAAATCACGTGTCATGTTTTGTAGGTTTACCCTTTTGTGTCATGTATTAATGCTAAGTTCATCTCCAAAATGACTTAACGTTGTGCAATGTTTGGCCGAAATACAATCGTGGATCACCGACCAAAATTTCAATCAACATGTATAAACAATTTTTCTTATCGTTAGTGTTGCTTAGTTCGCAAAACGGAATGTAGCACAACATGTATTTTTATAGATTACTAATGAAATGCACATTGTTGTCGCATTTAAAAAATTAGTGATCAATCTTACCAGTATCATGCTTATTTGTTACTCTCTTCAAATGCACATGCCTCTTTGAACACATATGGGAACTTTCCCCACTACCCAAAATCCATGTAACATTGGAAATATTTTTCATGGTTTTCGAGTGATTCTCACCTGAGAAACCTGCAAAAGCTGAAAAATTTGTTGTTGATGGTTATATTGGAGATTTTGTTACTGCTTTTCCTTCCAATATCCTGTATACTTCTTGCAAAATATGACTTATATTCTCACTTTCCTCCTTTGTGTTAATTCCTCTGAAATAAGTGTTGGCTTGATTGGCATGTGTATAATAAGTTGATGAACCTGGTTGGGATTGCTGCTGAAGCTGATTCAACCTAGGTTCAGTCCACCAATATGGATAACCAATGAGCTCAAAACACTACTCTCTTGTATGCTTAGTCCCATTACAGTAATCACAATGTTAATGATCTTTGTTTGGCTTTTAAACTTTCACTGGGTTCTTTTGGTTTTCATCCCTTAGAGAAATTAACATTATCTTGAATGCAGTTCAATTGCATCTTGCTTTCATCTTGAACCTGAGTTGAGAAGTTTTCTATCTCATATCCTCTGCTTATTAAAACTTAATTTTGTTTCTCAATTTCGCTCATCATCGAGTACACTTTATCCAAGATTTGGTAGAGGATCCATCAAAAGAATATAATCCTTGATATGACTATAATGTTCAACAAGCCCTATTAGAAATTGAATCAATTTGTCTTTCTCAAACTGATCTGCCATTCTCTTGAAGGGATTGCAATCGCAACCTTCATCAGCTCCACATCTGCAACAATTGATTGTTAGATTGAGATATAACATGTGATGGTATAACCAAGATATAAATGTGTTATATGTTATGAGTGAGTGTGGATTAGTTAATTCAACAAATACAAAGTACAAAAGTTGACCACTAGAATAGCCACATTTCTAATATAAGTTACAAATTAGGAGTGAAATCCTATTTTTAGGCATCCCACACTACAAGAAAATAGTCATTTTGCAACGGAATGCTTGCAAGGGAAAATATTCCGTTGCAAATTCTCCAGATTGCAACGGAATCAGCAAGCGGAATTTATTTCCCTTGCAGAGTTAATGAAATTTAAAAAATAAATATTTATGCAACGGTAATTGTAAGTGTTATGTAATTCACTTGCAAAAATTTAGTGGGAAAAGATGGAGGGAAAATATTGCAATGAAAATTGCAAGTAAATTGTTTTCCGTTGCACATCATAATAATAAATTTAAAAAATAAATAAAATAAAATTTAGAATATATGTAGTAATAATCCCTTCAAGGCTTTAACCTACTTTACTTTCTCCTCTTCATCTTTTTCACGCTGCTCTCTCGATGGCCGCCAAGGGTTTTACGTCATCGTCCAATTGTTGGCCAGAGGACCGGTATCGCTCTCTTTCAACCACGTCCGATCTACCTGTATACTTCTATGCCTTACCTCTTCCTAAAATTAAACTGAACAATAACCCTAAACTCACAAGGGACGGCGGCAAGGGGGTGACCCCCTAGCCGCCGTCGACGGAAAATCCCCCTCCCACTTACCGCCGGAATTTCTGTTGGGGGGCACAAGTCGGCTGAGGTGAGCACTTGAGGGGAAGAGGGCAAGAAGCAGTTGAAAGGGGGAGGGAGGGAGGCCAGACCCGATTCTCGTTCTCTCCTTCAGCTTCACCTTCGAATTCGACTGCCCTTGCTAGATCCAACTGCCCCTGCCTCCTCGCCTCGCCATTATCGACACTGATGTCGTCACAGCTCCTCTCCCAAGTCACTGCCGTCGACAATCACAGCCACAAGTATGTTTTATTTTATTATTAGTTTTATGTTTGCAGTTACTAGTTTAGGGAATTAGGGCTTTTTAATTTTGAATTTGATTGTTAGGTAATTAATTGATTATTACTTGATTTGATGATTGATGTTAATTAGTTGATTTTTAGATTGTTTTAATAAATAATAATGGACTAAATTGGGAAAACATACGAGTATACATGCGAATATCTACTAGTTATTGAGCATGAATATATGCTCTGTGTGTATGCTAATTTCTTCTGTGAGTTTGTTGCTTCTGA
>CAOJBI010076335.1:0-11173 GCA_948277035.1 Euphorbia corollata
TTTATTGAATGCATCATAAGTTACATTATTAAGCTCAAAGATATTAGATAAAGTAACAAAAGACTCATCCTATTCTATAGGCATTGGTCCGTCATTGGCTATAGGCTGAGCAGCAGATGATTGTCCTGCGGGGATCATGACTATCTCCTCATCGTCATCATCAATCTCCATCTTGGCTTTTCCTTTGTCCGTCACAGTCCACTGTTTGGTTTCATCTATCAGGTTGAGCTGAGCTTTGAGCTTGTCAGCAAGGGAATTGAGAAATTCCTCCTCGTGAGTTGTCACGTCTGGATTCTTCTTTATCCTCTTCTCGTCGCACTGGACAGGGCGGTCTACCTTTCCCAGAATCTTGCCAGAGTCAATATCAACAATGTTCCTGGTCTGCTCCACTATTTCCTTCTCTCTGATCATGCAGGTAATGGGGCATTGTCCGTATCAAAAAATTATGGTAACAAACTTTAAAAATTCATAAAAAATAGTTACACTATTCAAAAAATTGCAAAATTTTTCAGTGACGTGTATTTTATTTTTATTAGTCATCCTGCAAAAATTCAGATAAAAATGAACACAAATACCCATTTTATATTACATAATAGATATCTAGTAGGCGCACTTTTCACAAGTACAGGTACCTGCGAGGATGTTTCTAAAGTTGAGGTAGCTAAACGGATTATGGAGACAAATACGAGTAGCAACCGATATATTAAGCCTCTAATAAATTATGTAAAACCATACATGTTTAATTCTCAAGTTGGTAAGTTTGGTATAATATTGTCATAACTATTTCAATCACTAATGCACCAATAAAATTGTTTTAAACATTTAATATTATTTTTGTTTATAATAAATGTGTAGCTAATTTACATGCTAAAAAAACGTACACACTTAGTAAATATGTACAAGTTGTTGGGTTTCCCAATTCTTATCCCAAATTCATTCTTTATTATTCACATAAACATACAAATAAACCATTTAATTTAATTGGTAAAATATAATTAGTTAATTTAAAGTAAAGTAAAAAAAAACGTTTGCATGCATGGTGTATATATATATACAAGTTGTTGGGTTTCCTAAATCTATTCCACATTTATTTTGTATATAAATACATAAAATAAACATTTGTATGTATATCTTACTTAATTAATAATAAAAAAATAGCTAACTAAGTAAATTATAAAACGTGTGTATATATATATATATATATATATATATATATATATATATATATGAATGATGAATATGCATAAATTTGTTGGGCTTCCTAAACATTATGAACAAATTTTATCACTTAGTTAGTATAAATTACATTTTATATAATTTTGATACAATAAAATTAATAAATGTCATAAGGATCAATTTTGTATACTTATAACATTTTCTCTACAAAATTAACAAGTAATAGGATGATTAATATATTAAGTTTGTCAATAACTTTGTAATATTTTGCAGATATAATCCTTTAAATATTATAAATAAATAATATTGTAACTTTACATTTTTATAAAATTTGGCTTAAACTGTTACTTGAATATTCATGGTCATAAATCTATAAAATACTAATTATAAGAATTAGGTATAGCATAAGCGTATTATTGAACATTTATTTGACATATAAATCACATAGGCTTTTTTTTAAAATAGTCTAATTTTGTACCATAAAATAACGATTACATAAATATCAACTTTATTACATAATGAATAATTCGTAAATAAAAAAAATCGACTTTCACGATAATCAATTTTCATATCATTTACCGTCACGGTTAATTAATTCTTTTTTTTATTTTCTCTGAAAAATCGCTTCCAAACCACGCTCGTTAAAAAGTCCGCCCGCTCACAACGGTATAGAAAACTTGCAAGATGAGCATGTGGACTTGTTTCAAGAAGTTCGGAAAGAATTGGATGACTATGGTAAGACTGTCAATGAGACCTTTCAGGATCTCGAAAGAATGAGAGCCGATTTCAACGAAATGTATCAACAAATCAATGGAGATCCAGAACTCATTCCTCAAGACCCAATGGTCAATCTAGAGAAAAATCCGGAAGAAGAAGAAAATCCATAAGAAGATCTTGAAGAGGACCCTGAAGAGGACTTAGAGAAAGAAGAACCTGAGGAGGATCCAAATTGGGAAGAAAACATTAATGATGTTGTCCTTCCTATCTTGGATCAACACTTGGAGCCGAATCAATGGAATGCAAATAGAAACAGAGGCAATTTCAATTTCGGCCCGTGATGGATACGATCTCTAGTCCACGAAGTTCCTAATCCGTTTTGGGGTGTTAATAACGAAGACAACTAGCCTCAAAATTTGGAACAAGTTGATGTCCAGGCTAACAAAGCACAATGGGCCGTGGATTTTGAAGATGAAATCGAGTTTGAGGAGTTTATGAATGGTAACCCGGACGGCGAAGTCGAAAATCCTGGAGCACCGTTTGATTTTAAAGAAACATTTGATGTTTCCCCGATCAATTGGCCTGGAGAATTCGAGAATGATAATGAGCACATATATCATGATCAGTTGATCAACTCAGATAGTGAGAGTTACGCTTCATATCAAGAGACCGATTCAGATGATACCGGGTCTGCCGGAAGCCAAGACTCCGAGGAATATAGAGATTTTGATGAAGACGGATGGATTAACATGATAAGGGAACCTGGCCAAGATCCAAGCCCAGAATACATTATGGAAAGAATTCGAGCTGAGAATAAACAAGCAATGTTTGCAAATCAGGTTATGGATCCTGATTTTGATGCAAACTACCAGACCCCGCATATCATCTCAGAGGTTTTATGGTTTTCATGAACAATGAAGAGATACATTATGCCTACTGGCCTGAGAAGTTTCGACTTACCTTAAGCGGCAAAGCCTTAGTCTTGTTCGAGGCATTGAGTTTATATCAAAAATCCTTCTGGAATAATTTGGCTGACCAATTTCTGGATTACTTTACATGGATTGATCCACCACCAACTACTTTACCAGAGAGAACAAGATCTGGTTTTCCATTACGCTGCTTGTCATGGGAAAATGCCAAGGAGACACTTCCCACATCTGTCCAATCCTCGAGAAAATACCCTTGGTATGTAGAAAAATTTGACCTCGACTTTGAAGAATCTAGCTTGAGGAAATTTATGTATTGTGATACCCTGGAAATGCTTGGAGGAAAAAAACCCATACAGGGCACTTCTTCCTCATCCATAAATATGATTAGGACAAGACTTCAAGGTAATGCAGTCCTTTCTCAAGTACTACAAGTTAACTCTGTCGCCCAATCAAGCAGAAAAGCACCCTTTATGGAATGGTTGTTTGTGATAGACAAATCAGTAATTGCGGTTACTAAATGTAAGCCCATCAGTTTGAAAGACATACCATTAGATGGAGACTTTGATGAATTTGAAGTCTTCGAAACCTCATACTCACCTTCAGAATTGTGAGTCCAATTACAAGGAGAGGGAGAGTAAATAGAGTACCAGAACCTCTAGTGCAAAGAAACGAGCCACCAGTTGTTACGACTCGACCTATGGTGCCAACAAGAATTGAAGAACATATAATTGACCAGCTGAAATCCACTCAAGCCAAGATGAGCATTTGGGAACTTTTGATTAAATCTCAAGAACATAGAATGGCCATAGTCAAGAGGCTCATGGAAATAGAAACTTCCCCGACCGCTTCTCCGAAGCAAGTCTGTGCCTTACTAAACATTGACGTTGCCGCCATCATTCTAGATATAGTGTTCACAAGCGTAGATTTACCTGATGAATGAACTGGAGATAATAAAGCTCTTTATTTAAAAGCTAATGTGTTGGGAAGGATCATGCCATGTGTTAGCACAGTCTGTTCCATCCCGATGACGAAAAACTATACCTACGTCAGTTCACTGCGGATCAGCAAAGACGATTGGAACTGAATTCCCATTTAGGTTTCCGAGTTCAAGAAATTTCAAAATCCTAAAAATCCATTTCATACCATTCATTCTCTTTCTATATAGGAAACGAGAATAATCAATCGAAAGTTAGAAAATCAGAACCGAAAAACTGTCTAGGGTTTAGTGCAACCTTAAAAGGCCATTTTGAGGGATTAAATGATTGAATTTGACCAAAATAAGATGGGGCTAGGGGCCAAAGGCCCATAGTTTTGT
The DNA here is from genome assembly GCA_948277035.1 of Euphorbia corollata. Classification (NCBI taxonomy): domain Eukaryota; kingdom Viridiplantae; phylum Streptophyta; class Magnoliopsida; order Malpighiales; family Euphorbiaceae; genus Euphorbia; species Euphorbia corollata. The sequence continues at coordinate 4,138 of CAOJBI010076335.1, forward strand.
TCATTGGGCCGTTTTTGCCAAAATAGAGCCCAATGGGTAAATCCACGACCGTAGATTTACCCCTATGACATGTCACCATTCAGCAGCTGCCACGTGTACGTGTTTTCTCAGGTGGGTAAAAAACACGACAGTGGAATTGCCCCCAGGGTAATTATTACTGTAATTAATACAAAATTACAGCTTAGTTAATTTTAGGATGAATTCCACGGTCGTGGAATGACCCCTAGAAATAATCATTACAATTAATTAATGAAAAAACACAGCTAAGCATAATGGTCAATTCCACGGTCATGAAAATGCACAATGGTAAAAAATACGATCATGGAATTGCCCATTTCTAACAAGCATTAAATACCAGAATGACAAGTGGCCAATTATCACTCAGGTGGGAAATTCCACGACCGTGGATTTTCTCCGATCGTGGAATTGCCCCTAAAGCCATCATTACACCCCGTGGAAATGAAGGATTTGTCCTTAATTTTCTAGATTTTTACTGGGCAAATCCACGCTCGTGGATTTTCCTAGTAGTATAAAAAGAGCTGCTCGATCCCATTTTGGGACCAGCAGCAAAAAGAAAGAAAAAAAGTGAAAGAGAGGCTTCTGTTTCTTGAAATAGAAACGTTTATAGACGTCATATGTTGTCCTTACCGACATCATCAATGCCCTTACTGACGTCACTTTACAAGAAGCAATGAAAACAGTATATCAGCAGCTAAAAATCACATAAACATGCATAAAAATCACCTCAAATCAGTTTAGGAACTCAAAGGCTTACCCTGTAGTAGTGAATCCACCACTTTAGGTCCATGAATTCTCCCGAGAAGCTCTCGTTATCCTTCTTGTAGTTGTTTGGATGATGGTTTGTGGCTGGAATCTGATTGTTGGAATTTAAACCCGATAATCAAGTTCTGGAAGTGTTAGAACTTGATGAAAGCTTAATCTAAGTGCGACTAAACCTCAAATTTGCTTAGAATTGATGACTTGTTCATCAAAGAAAGCTTCAAGTTCATCAATGGAGGATGAACTCGAAATCTCAACATGAAATCCTAGTGAAAACGTGTTTATCATCTCAAATCTCACTCCATAACACTTGTCAATGCTGCAATTGTTCTCCCTTCCATTTGAACTTTCACCCCTTTTTCTTTCTCTCCCTAATCCCTCTTTTCAAGGGCTCTCTTAAATCCAAATTTGGATTCCCTATGACTTTTCGTCACATGCAGCAGTCCATTTTGGACTTTTCCCCGAAAAGTTTCCATGGGAAATAGAAAAGTATGGGCTGGTGGCAAGAAAGTCAGTAACGATGTCATGGTTGTCGGTAACCGCATCACTGATGTCATTATTGACATCAATGATGTCGTTACCACATCACTAATGTCGTTACTGACTCATGATATCGTTACTAACATCTGGTTAGGCCTAAATGGGCCTGTTTTGGCTCAGTTCGATTTTTATTGACTTTTAAGGATTTTTGAAGGGATTTTTGGGATTTTTGTGGTTCGAATGGGTTAAAGTTGACGTGGAGAGCTTCTTCTAGAAGAATTCAGGACCCTATAAAAGTGAAAGACTAACAGAGGAAGTAAATTACAACTTCATCATTGTCCTTGTGAGGGGAGTGAAAATCCTATGCTCATAGGCTGCCCCTCGTGGGACCATACTGACCACTGCTGATTAGTGATCAGTATGGTCCCACGATAGAAGCCTCGGGATGAGAAATGATACCTGACTGGTAGCAGTTGGCACTTCTCCAATATTTTGATGAATCGGTATAATGGTGAGGAAGACTTGATCCTTGGACAAATCAAGAAGGCCAATTCATCTGTTGAAAAGATAAAAAAGCAAATGGCTCCATTCATGAATGGCCCTTCTCCGATGGCAAATCTACGGTTACGACGGTAAATGAAAAACCAATAGATTTGAGAGATATTGATCTTCCAGATGATTTTGATGAATTCGACATCTTTGAAGCTTAGCCAACTACAAGTTCTACAACTACGGGGCAACACCCGACAGTCGAAAAGCCCGTTTAACCAATCACCAGAGAAGGAAGGGTTACTAGAGCCGTAGAGCCACCATTAGTGAGAAATGATCCACCAATTCATGTCGTAGTTGATGAAGTTGAAAAACCTTTGATTGATCAGTTGAAGGTTACATAAGCAAAGATGAGTGTGTGGGATTTATTGCTTACTTCGCACAACCACATGTTAGCAATTGTGAGAAATCTTATGGAGATGGAAGCATCAGCTTTGGCTTCTCCTACTGAGATGTGTGCTCTGATTGGCAACGGTGATAGAGTAACTATTCTCGATATTACTTTCTCTATTGATGATTTACCCAATGAAGGTTTGCTCCACAATAGAGCCTTATACCTGAAAGCTAGAGTATTTGGGAAGATTATGCCATGTGTTATGGTTGATGATGGATCAGCTTTGAATGTTTGCCCAAAACAAGTCCTGCCAATTCTTGGTATAAGGGATTAGGCATTGAAGAAATCCTCCACGGTTATCAAAGCATATGATGATTCAAAGAGAATGGTAATCGGAACATTCGAGGCTGAAGTTACTATCAACGAAGTATCCTCTATGGTGGTATTTACGGTAATTGACATCCCTGTAACTTTCTCATTACTTCTTGGCCGACCATGGTTTCATGCTTTGGGAGGAGTACCTTACACCCTTCACTAGAAGGTTAAGATTTCGTTAAGAGGAAAGATAGTCACTCTTGAAGCTGATGAGGAATCCACAGTCGCTGCTTTGGGAATTGGAAATCATCAAATGACCGGATTTTCTGTGGCAATGTTGTCAGATGAAGAATTGGAACTAGAAGGGCAATGGTCTCCATGCATGAAAGATTATATGAAAAGATACCACAAACTTGGTACCGATCTAGGAGCATAAGGGCAAGGAGTTACATCCTTCAACATCATGGCTGGAGAGTTGAAACCAACCGGTTTGGGATACAAAGGGAATACCAGTAAGAGGCCTAAGATCGAGAAAGCTAATACGGTGGATATCTTCCAACGTCCTACTGAAAACCCTTATAATGGAGAGCCTGAGATGATTGAGCATGAAGGTAAAACGGTTCCAGGTTTTGAAATCTTTTCTGATGTTGTAAACTTTTCAAGATATGGTCAGGGTCCAAATGTTAATATGATAAGGAATGAAAAGGCAACCGTCGAACCTATTCTAGAGAAACAAATCAAGATTGGGGAAGAGAATCTGGTAAAGCTTGCTGATGCATTACTAGAGATGGTCAAGACTAGTATGAGAGAAATTACAGGACCAGGTTCTGAGGAATCAGCTGATAGCAGAAATGGCCAAGCTAATGAAGGGAAAGGCAAAAGTGGAAGATGAAATAGAAGACAAAACCAACATGGAGCTGAAGAAGCTTGTGACAGATATGCCTACTGAAGACCTTCCACCTGTGGAAGAGGAGGATGAGTCTTTTGTATCTATTTCTAATATCTTTGATTTGAATAATGTTATCTATGGTGGTTTTAATAAGATGAATAACTTTTCTTATTTGTGTGGTGTTTCTGATAACGATCATGCATATCCATTCCAACATTCATCTAATATCTTTAGTATACATGACACTACGCTAAAAGAAATAAGTTTAAACACAAATGATGAACCAAAAATGATATTTATTTCTAATAACTTATCCATTGAGCAAGAGAGAGAGTTGATTAAAGTTTTAAAAGAACACGTTTTAGCATTCGCTTGGTCCTATGACAATATGCCGGGAGTTGATCGACACATCACCGAACATCGAATTCCAACCGATAATAAGGTTCGACCGGTTAAACAGAAAATGCGAAGACTTCTTTCGGAATGGGCTGAAAAGTTGAAAGAAGAAATTACCAAGCAGATCAGGGAAAAATTCTTAGAAGTTGTTGAATATCCGACTTGGTTGGCTAATGTTATTCCGGTTGCAAAGAAAGATGGAAGAGTAAGGGTCTGTGTAGACTTTCGGGATTTAAACAAAGCTACTCCGAAAGATGACTTCCCACTTCCCACATTGATGTATTAATTGACAGCGCAGCTAGGGCGGCTATGTATCATTCATGGATGGGTTTTCAAGATATAATCAGATACTGATGATTGTGATTGACAAATTCAAAAATGCTTTCATCACAGAATAGGGCACATATTGCTATAGAGTTATGCCATTCGGATTGAAGAATGCTGGGGCAACCTACCAAAGGGCTGTTACCACCTTGCTACATGACTTGATCCATAAGGAAGTTGAAGTATATGTCGATGATATGATGGTAAAGTCAGCTACTCCAGAAGAACATCCGGTGATATTATTAATATTCTTAACTCGCATTGAGAAGTATAACTTAAGGATCAATCTAAAGAAATGTGTGTTAGGAGTTACTTCAGGAAAACTCTTGGGACATATAGTTAGTCAGAGAGGAATTGAAATGGATCTGGATAAGATTGAACCTATCAGGAACATGCATGTACCAAAGACGGAGAAGGAGGTTCGAAGTTTTCTTGGTTCTTTGCAATATGTCAGTAGGTTTATAGCTCGACAAACAATGATCTGTGAACCTATCTTCAAATTGCTAAAAAAACAGCCTGTTGTTTGGAATGATCAGTGTTAGATAGCCTTTGATAAGATAAAGGCATATTTGGTGAATCCACCGGTGCTGAGACCGCCTACTCTGGGAAAGCCATTGATATTGTACCTTGCAATCGAAGAAAGATCAGTAGGGGCGATGTTGGTTCAGGAACAAGAAGATAAAAAGGAGTATCCGGTTTATTATCTAAGTAAGAAGTTGCTAGATTATGAATCGTGTTACACAATTATAGAGAAAACACGTGCCACCATGGTATGGTTAACAAAGAAGTTGCAAAATTATTTCCAGTCTTATCGCATACAAGCTGTGGTGAAAGTGGATCCAATGAAATATCTTTGCCAAATGCCAACACTTGCTGGAAAGTTGTATAGGTGGCTATTATTGTTGTTAGAATTTGATATTGAATATGTCACCAAGAAGGTCTTTAAAGCGTGAGCAGTAGCTGAATTCCTGGCAAATCAACCAATTGATTCTAACTATGTTGAGAATTTGGATTTCCCAGATGAACAGTTAGCCACATTAACTGAAGAATCTCGTAAATGGACAATGTTCTTTGATGGTGTTGTAAATAAGAAAGGAGCTGGTCTCGGAGTAATCATTATCACTCCGGATGGTGAAATCATTCTGTTATCCAAGAGGTTGGAATTTCCAACAACCAACAACGGTGCTGAATATGAAGCTTGTTTGTTCGGAATGTGTTCGTTAATCACTATGAAGGCTGATGCAGTTAAGATTATCGGAGATTCAGCTTTAGTCATTAAGTAAGTTACGTGTGAATGTGAATTAAAGGAAGAATCACTCAGACCGTACTTGGAGGCTATATGGGTAAAAGCCATGCTATTTAGCAAATGTGAGTTCTGTCACATGCCAAGGGAAGAAAATCAGATGGTGGATTCTCTTGCAACTCTAGCATCAATGTGGGAAAGACCCAAAAAATAGCCGATCAAGCCATTAATTGTTGAGATAACTAAGGTACCATACTATTTGTCGATAGCTCATATCAGTGATGAGGAAGAGCAACCATGGTATTCAGATATTGTTCAACATTTGAATGATGGAACTTATCCGCAAGAGGCGACTGATTCAGATAGAACCTCACTCAGAAGATTGGTGGTGCAGTTCAGATTAATGGATGATCAGTTGTTTAAGAGATCTTTTGATGGATTGCTGCTACATTGTCTTTCGCAAATGGAAGCCAAGAAATTAATGCGAGAAGTACACTCAGGTTCTTGTAGGCTATGCATGAATGGTATAATGTTAGCCAAGAAAATTCAACGTTTGGGATATTTTTGGTTAACTTTGCTAAGTGATTGTATTCAAGAAGTGAAACTTTGTCACGAATGCCAAATTTATGGAAGCATCAATCATCTTCCTCTTTTGGACTTACAGGCTTTAACTATTCCTTGGCCATTTTCAGCATGGGAAATTGATATCATCGGGGAAATAAGGCCATCTTCTACCAATGGACATCGCTACATTGTAGTAGCAGTCGATTACTTTTCAAAATGGATAGAAGCAGAATCTTACACTGGGGTTACTGCGAAGAAGATGGCACAATTCATTAAGAAGCATATCTTTGCTCGGTTTGGGGTATCCCATCACATGGTAATGGATAACGGCGTTCAATTTCAAGGAGAGACTACAGAATTAATTGAGACATATAACATTGAGCATCACCATTCATCTCCTTATAGACCGCAAGCAAATGGTGCAGTTGCAGCAGCTAACAAGTCAATTAAGAGAATCTTATCTAAGATGGTTAGCAAGTATAGAGATTGGGCTAATCATTTGCCATATGCACTATGGGGATATCGGACCAGTGTTCTAACACGAATAGGGTAAACACCTTTCTCTTTGGTCTATGGAACAGAAGCAGTTGTTAGCACGGTCCGTCCATACCCAATGAGGACATATTACCAATTTCATTTCCAGGGTTTTGAGAGCCAAGACGGAGCCGAATCGTGCACAGAAATTGAATTTGAGAGTTTTCGTAAAATCACTATTCACGGGGCACCGAACCTCCGAATCACTATTTGAAAACACCGAAAAATTCCTGTCCGGACAAAGTCCGGGGTCGACCAATTTGGGCCAAATCAGAGTTTAAAAAGTTGGATCGAATTCAGTCAAAAAGACTTGGAAAATCGTGACGTAGGAGCGATGCAAGCGCGACGCAGCTGCTGCACGTGTCATGCACTGCATCAAAGCGATGCAAGCCCTAATCTAGTAACTGGCCGCTCGGCCAATTACTGCCTATTCAGTAACTGGCCGTTCGGCCAGTTACTGACCTTGTGGGCTATAAATAGCCCACCAGGGCAGAGGAAAAGGGACGGAAAATTTTATATTAAAAATAAAAAAAAAAGTTTTCTAAAGCTTATTCCGTCAATTTCTACTCGATTTCAACCTAGTTTTCAATAGGACTTAAGTTTTTAAACTCGGGTTTGAGTTTTAAAT
>CAOJBI010076610.1:0-14390 GCA_948277035.1 Euphorbia corollata
TGAGTGTTTTATATATTACTACAAGCATAATGACACTACTATTTTAACGAATCACTAATTCATACCAGAACCTGATGAACAAAAGCATCTGAAACTATCCATAAACGATCTAGAAGTTTGTAAATCAAAAGCATCAAACACAATAACTAATTCAAACGAACCACTACACCAACTCAAGCGAAGCATCAAATACAATAATCAGATTGGACTTCAAGAAGAAAAGCTGATGAAATTATCTGTCACTGCGTGTTTTATGAAAATCGAAATGCAGCCACAACAATATAAAAGAAAAATCAAACTAGATTGGTGAAACTCAATTTTATAATCTGAAGCATCAAATACACAAAAATAGAAAAGCAAAACCAACACAACGAGAAAGTAATATTCGCCAAAGTAAAAAAACAAGGCAGGAGAAGAACACATACCACGTAGAGGAGAGTGAAGAGCGAAAAAGAAAAACTAATGGGAATTTAATGGTTATGGGAGGCTGAGTTAATTGGAAAATGCAGAGATATCACCGAGACAATGGCTAGATCCTGGAGGAGGCAGTGGAGGTGCTAGCTGTGAGTGGTGGCTGCCAGAGACAATGATGGGAAGTTTAATTTGCAAGTCGTTCTGTGTTGAGGAGACAATGGTGCTTGCTGTACGTAGGAATTAGGAAAATTATGGATTTGATGAGCAATAGGGAGGGTTCTTTTATTAGAACCCTCCCTATTGCTCATCAATTACTTAATACTTAAAATAATAAAATATTAAACTGAAAAGAACCCTCTCTATTGCTCATCAAAGACTTTTCCGGACGATTATTAATAAAAAACCGATGGGAATACATTAAAAATAAAATATTAAACTGAGCAATATGGAGGGTTCTTTTTAAAGAACCCTCCCTATTGCTCATCAAAGACTTTTCCGGACGGCTATTAATAAAGAACCGATGGGAATACATTAAATAATAAAATATTAAACTGAGCAATAGGGAGGGTTCTTTTTAAAGAACCCTCCTCCATATTGCTCATTAAAGACTTTTCCGGACGGTTCAAACATTAAAATCGTCCGGATTAGTTGCATTATTACGGAGGGTTCTTTTGTAGAACCATCCGTAATACTTTGGGTTATACTAATCCGGACGGTTTTAAAGTTTGAACCGTCCGAATTAGTATAAATTAATTTATTTTTCAATTAACTTATAGTTTTCTTTGACTTAAAATGCCTTTTACCAACGGTTGTTTCTTAAACCGTCCGTACAAGCTCGACACTATTAGCCGTTTTTGTACTAGTGTATAAATCCATGCTATCAAATTCGATTATTTGCATGTACATTAGAAGGCGTACTGGAGATTAAAAAAATCAGTTTGCTTCTCTAGTAAATTACCGCCGAAGAGTTCAAGTAGCCGGATGTTTTTCATTCCTTAAATCTTCATTATAAGACTTTTTAACTACAAGGAGTCTCTTGAAGTATTTTTCATTTTTATTTTTAACTTATAAGTTAAAAAAATAAAAGTAAGGAATACATGCTTTTAACTTTAAGGAGTTTTTGACTTATTTTTAAGACAAAAATCAATAAATACTAGTTTTGAGAAACAACGATGAAAAACCTTCAATTAGTATGAAAAATGTTTGCTAAAGTTTATAATATAAACAATTATATATAATAAATAAAATTTAAGCCAGATCGTACTAATGGAAAAAAATGATTTAATCGAGCTCCTCGGACTCCCGAAGCTTGAAAATTTTGTTGAGAGAGCCAGCAGCAACCCATTTAGCATTCCATATCGATTCATGGTTTCATGTTCGTTGCCGATGGAGTTGAGGCCTGCATGTTTCATTAGGGAAATTATACTAAGAATCGGGTCGTAAGGACCCCTTTCCTACATGAATGACATGTGTTCTCAAAAACTACTTTATGATATTACTTTTTATTAGTTTAATAATTTTTGGCACACGTGTCATTCATGCGAAAGATACGTCCTCAAGATCCGGTCCTTATTACAATTTCCCGTTTCGTTTGACTACAATTTGCATAAAAGGAATCCATAGATTTGGGATTTAAGATTTAGATTCGTATCGCTGGCTTCCCAATTGATGCTACGATGGGTGCTATCATTAAAAAAAGTCATATTAATTCTGTAAAAGGAAAGAAGTTTGAAGAAGATAAAGCAACGAGAGCAGTTTAGGGGACGAGGAAAACTGAAAATGGAAGTAGTTGGAGAAGAGTCACGTCAATTCTTTTTTGTAATATTTACAAGTATCTCTTTGAGATATTATTGTTCGAGGTTTAGTCACAGTAAAAGCTCCTCACCCCTCCTAACAAATGTATTTAGTGAGATTCGAACTCTGTTCTCCTCCAACTTACTCAGCATGCGTTGCCAACTGAGTTATATCTTGTTGGTGGGAAGAGTCACGTCATTGATAGGTTAAAAAAAAGGAAAGTCAACTGTAAACAATAATTTGAATAATTATGTTAATAAAGTGCTAAGTTTGAATACGTTTATGTCAAATTTTAAAATTCGTATGTTAATAAGGATATAAAGTTTGTATGATTTTAACCAATTAAATTAGATAAATATTTTTTTTAACTATAAACATCTATTTTTATAATTATCAACAAAGATAAAAGGACTTGTAAGTTGAGCACACAAATTAGTACAAAATATATAAAATACACTAATTAAATTCCACATTAAAAGATCTAAAGAATGTCTATCCAAATTTCGCCTAAATGAACACAAAGGGAGCTTGCCAAGTTTGGAATCTCATCCAGACTAGATATTATTTATAAGGCCAAATAACTTAATATCTTCTTCAACTTGGTTCCAATAACCAATGTCACATTGAATTTTCGAAAGTTTCAATCAATTTATTGAACTTGATAAAAATACATTAATTTGTCTCTTCAATGTCACGTTTCAACTTCTAATTAAATAGAGAAAAATCAGAAAATGACATCTTTGAAAAGTCAAATGAACCATGTTTTCACACGTGGCGTTGAGGGGGTTAAGTGATTTACTTTTACCAAGTTGAGGGGAATATCTGGACCTATTGAAAGTTAAAAGTTACATCGAAACTATTAGAACCAAGTTGAAATGGATATTGATGTATGTGACCTATTTGTAACTATAATTAAAGGCTAAATGCATACCTAGCACCCTTAACTTGGCTTGTTTCACCACTTACCCCCCTGAACTTTTACTTATCTTCTTCAGCCCCCTCAGCTTGGCAATTATGCACTTTACAGCCCCCTCAACTTGACAATTATGCACTTTACAGCACCCTTAACTTGACAATTATGCACTATACAGCCACCTTGAACTGAATCACCCATTAAACATTTATAAGTACATTCATTATAAACATCAGAATCACCCTTTAAAAATCAGGACCCTTATAAACATCTGAATCACTCATTCAACTCAAGGGGGCTGTAGAGTGCATAATTGCCAAGTTGAAAGGGTTGTAGAGTACATAATTGCCAAGTTGAGGGGGCTGAAGAAAACAAGTGAAAGTTCAAGGGGACAAGTGGTGAAACAAGCCAAGTTGATCGTATGCATTTAGCCAAAGGGGAATGAGGAAGAAAGGAGAAGGGGCACAATGAGATGATGATGATGATGATAGATGGTGTGAAGAAATACCAAATAAAAGGGAATACAAGTACCTAGTGATTTGGGGGGACGGTAAAGACCTTAAAGTGGTAAAGGTGCTACCTTAAAGTAGATAAGATTGAAAGTCGGAAGAGGAACTCCCAAACCCATTAACAACAATCCGTCTAATCGAGGATGTGAGATTCTCTAATAATCATCCTCACGGAGATGATGATGAAGATTTTTTATCCCCAATTCCTTAATAGGGATGAGGATAACATTCTTCAATCCGATAAATCCTCAATCTAAATTATATGAATTTAAATTTACAATAAGTATAAAGATTCAACTTACACAAATAAGTACAAATAATTTACAATTAAACATAAGAACGTAAGACTCCTAAAATTTTTATATAATTATTATACAAATAATAAAGAAATATTCAACATCACTTATTAAGTAGTGTGAATTGAATTTAATATTAATTATGAATATATTATTTATTTTTATTTAATTATTTTCACTTATTATGCATTTTAAATTATTATTTTCAAAAACTGATATGACACAAATTAAGTTATACGTTTTCACTTTAATATAATATTTTTTAATAAATCAGTCTTATGGGAAGTTGAAGAATACCGAATGATGAATGGGGAAAGAATTTTCCCAAATTTCTTAGTGGGATGAGACCAATGTTGGTGCTGGACCAATTAGATGATTTTTTATCTCAACATTAAAATTTTAACATGTGTATATGTTAAGTTATAATTTTTTGAACCCCACCGATAAACATGTCAAAATCCTAATGTTAAAATCAAAATCTACATTGTATAAATTCCCCTAATTAACACTGTTTTCTTGGTTTTACAAATTAACTTTCATTTTTTTTCCTCATTATATTTATGCATGAACAAAACTTCAAATAGTAGTAAATATTCCACTCTAAAGACTAAATATACAATTATACCACTCTAAAGACTAAATATACAATTATACTAGTAAAAAAAATGTCAAAGATGTTTTTTCTCACTTTGGTTACAAGCTAACCAAACTAGCTTCTGAGCACTATTCTGAAATGATTGCAATGTGTTGCATTTCCGCTAATAAACAGTTTATAAGTTAAAAGGTATAAGCTAATTATAAAGCTTTATTTTATGCAGTTTAGAAGCTAGTAAGCCATATGAACTCTAAGAAATATTTATTATTTATAAGTTAGAAAACGACTATACTTTAAAAACCTAGATAGATTGTAAGTCATTGATAGGTGTCAGAAAAGACAGGATATTGTATTGAGCCAGAGTGGTCCAACTGTATTAGTTGACAAACGAAGTCCGTCACAGGCAAGTGAAAGAAAGTATCACACGAATAATGTCAGGGAGGACAGTATTACATGTACTTCGTATTTTTCTCTTTCCGTACCTAACCCACACATTCAATTTTTTATTTAAAATAAAATATAATACCATATGTAATTTGTTTGTATTTTTTTTTTCTTTTTTTGGAAGAAATATTTGTTTGTTGAGAGATGCAAGTTTTGTCAGTTCAAGTATCGTGGCAATATTCCCGATAAACTCAGCTTATTTTTAAGCCATGTGGTATGGGTCCCACTTCAATTATAATTCATCATTGCTCGTCTTCTTCTCGGTTCCATTTATTACCTTTCATCTAATGGTCTTCTAAGATTTTCAAATAAATTTATTTCCATAAATTTATATTCCACCTTGATTTTCAGAGCTGGACTGATCAGTGAAGGGAAAAGGTCGTCAATTTAAAATTTACTCGCGTTAAATCAATGATTGAATGAGTTCTTTTAATAATTAAAGTAAATAATTTAATATTAAATATATAAATATAAATCATATTCTATCAATAAATAATAATTCACATTGATATTTCAAATAAAAATAATAATATTTAGTAAAATAATAGATTATTAATATTGAATTAGATTGAATTAAGTCATAATCTTATATATTATTAAGAATTTAATAAATTTGATTTACAGTGGATAAAAATTATTCATTACATTTTAAAACTTTGAACATATAATATATTAAATAAAAAATATAAGTTTAAAACAAGTAATTCAGTTTGATTTAATTTGAAAATATTATAAAAAATTTATAAGTCATTAGTTGTATAAAAAATTTAAAAATATGACTTTAAAGTGTAACAGAAGAAAATATATTTAAATTATAATGCATTCAATCAAATTCATATCATATATAAAAAATTAAAATTAGATGTATTCTTCTTTTTCATAGTTCCTTTTAAAACAATAATTAGTTTGATCTAAAATAATTTTAAAGTTAAATAATTTGTGATATAAAATTATTAAATAAGAATAAGATGCAAATTGATTACACTAGCATTGTTGTAGATTATACAGTTTAAGTTAAAAGTCTTGCGACCATCATCATCAACAATAAATTAATTTTTAAAAATTGTGAGAAATTGGTATTCTTGAATTGGCTGGTTTTTTATTTGATCATCCGGTTCAACCAGATGTCAAGAACAAAATGAACCCGACCTGACATAGCATCAATTGCAATCGAATCTGGTTCGACCGGTCGGTACAGTCCAAGTTATAAAACCATAATAATAACTTTATCATAAGAGTAACATTACTTTTACGTTTTCAGACACATTGGTAATGATATCACAGGATCGTAAAGATACTTATAAGACAAAACACATGTCTGAAGGACTTGACCAGGTTATCGACGAGCCTCCGTAATGCCAAAGTTAGATATTCATAAGAAAGAGGAAGAGAGATATAGAAGAACGGTATGAAAATGATGATAAAATGTATTAGATACCTTGAGGTTGTAGCCGAGTACCTTTATAATGATTAGAGAGGATGACGTGACATAAATAATTTTTCTACGTGTGCTTAGAGTACTGGGCCAAGGTCGATTTTGGCCCAATAATGGATATCCATGTTTAACGAGCTTTATAGTTTGTTGAATGGTCTTGTGGGACTTTGAGACCATTGTATTAGTGTTATTAACTACGAGTACCTGAGCTAAACTAATACTAGACTGAATTAAATTAAATTGGACTGAAATGAATTTAATTTAATTAAAGTGAATTCAATTGTATTGGACTGAACGAAATTGATTTGTAGTTCAATATTCATTTTATTTAATTTATTATAAGGGAACTTAATGTGAGAAGTTCAATACTTAAGCTTTTACTAACCTTGCAAACCAACGTCCCTCTGTCCTATTTCTTATCGTAATAATAAAAGTTGAGAGTTAATCAATAATATGAAAAAGGATTAAAGGGCGCAAATTGTTTATTGTATTTGCTTTTCGTGTTATGATAGTTTAATTGAGAAATCACGAGTTTAATTTTTTTTATCAAAGAAATCACGAGTTTAATTGAAGTTGTATTATGATTATAAGTTGAAAAGTACATCAATACCCTACAACTGCTACACTCCAAACAGCTCATACAAATTCCAAATAATTCCAATCTCGAGATAGATAGATATCTACCCCACGCGTTTAGTTCAAAGCACCGTATGATTGAGTTTAAAAATAGTGCAAAAATTTAATTGTTTTTGGTTTTCACGGTGTGTGCATGGATTTCAACCGTGGATGACATTTTTAATTCGTTCAAATTCTAAATCTTCAATTTATGGATAGTTTGAATGGTTGACAAATATTTAATTGTTCTATTTAGTGTTTTAAAAATCGAGTTAGATGGTCTTCAAGGTGGGATTAGATGGGACAAATCAAGAAAATTTAAGTTAAAATTTTTTCCTTCGTTTATAAAACCGTCCTGGACGACCGATTAGACAGCGCTGATGCAGGATTTTTAAAAGACCGATTTTATTTTAGACTAAATATCTTCTTAGTTTTATGCACTTTGGCATAAATAGCATGCTTCCACACACACAATTTTCACCAATTTTCATTTGTTGTTCTTTAACATTGATAATGTACACTCGAACTATCACATCTGACGTGATATGGAAGGAGAAAAATTGGCAATGGATTGTTGTAGAAAGGATCTGATAATCTTTAAACAAATATTTAAATGTAAATAAAAAATGTATATCTAGAATTAAATAAAATATATATAATTTACCATTACTAGTATTTCCACAAATTCAAATGTCTCAAATAACCGTCCATTAAAACGTATTATAAACTTAAATCTTGATTATTATGCATGTTATTCCCCTGAATTTGAGAATTTTTTTATCAAGTATATATTATCCCAAACTTGAACTTTTTCCTAGTAATTCCATGAATTTGACTAAAATATATCAGTTTTTTCGTTAGTGTTACGTATCAATTTATGCTTGGATAAAGAAAATGTGATATTCGATAAACCAAACCAATCAAAATTGAACATAAAACTCAAAACAAATCAATATATATGTATATATACACACACTTGCAAGAACCAATTGAAATGAAAAATAAGTAAAATTTTATTCTTTATTTGGTACCATGATTTATTCATTAAACGGTATCATGTCAAAATAAAAACACACGTTTAATTTCATATTTCACATTACATGACTTTTCATGTGGTTCAATAACTATGAAAATGTACCCCATTATATTATAATTTAATGAACCTTGAAATCATGTATATTATTATACTATTTTTACTCAATATGAAATTAAAAATTATATTAAAATTAATTTTTAAACACTGTCCTCACAAAATAACTAAAATTTAAAGCCCGCCTATCCCCGAGCCAACGTTGTGGCCAGGTAGCAGTTAATAAAAAGTGTCGAGGTTAAGGGTAAATGTTATGAATTTGAGAATTTTAAAAAACTGGGTAGAATTTATTTGCTTTGGTAGAATCTAAAGAAATTTTGTAAACTTTGTTTGAAATTTTATGAATTTGATCCATATACATGATAATTGCGTTAAAAGACAAATTAGAGCACTTTCATCACGAGAATGTGAAAGATGAGCATAGTGGTAAGCTATTAAGTACAAGTACATGGGATTGTGAATGTATAAGAACCTTTTAATCAATCTTTGCTCTCTTTTACATATATACTCAACCTTATTTTCTTTTAAAAATAATTTGGTTTTCTCAAAGTTGAAGGTTCAAACGGAATATTGCACCTCCATGCGTTATTTTAAAAGATATGTGATGTCAAAAAATCTTATTTAAATTAAGTTAACTCGATTTTTATGTTTTCAAGACTTGAATCTTAAACATTTGATCAAGTTAGAACTGATTGTAAATTGACTAGTCAATTGGTGATAAATGACTTTCACCAATATAGTTTGATAAGCTTAGTTAAATAACTAAAAAAATGACATGTTTATAAGATCACGAAATGACATATATAAGACAACGGCGGTTAGTATGTGACATACAGAAGAAAACACCACCGTATAATGTAAGGTACAAAATCATAATCACAAGTATATTACTTAAATCAAATGCTACACTTGAGGATATTATTGTCATTCCGCATTAAACACATATTTTATTCTTTTAATTATTACCAAATTATAACTAGGGTTGCTCTATATAAACTCATCAAACCCATTCTTCAAAAACATTACCAAAACTAGAAAAACAAAACCAAAAAAAAAAAAAGAAAATGGGCAAAAGCTTAAGGTGCTGTTTGGCTTGTGTTATTCCTTGTGGAGCATTGGATTTGATCCGTATAGTACATCTGAACGGATATGTAGAAGAAATAACACATCCGATCACCGCCGGCGACATTCTCAAAGCCAACCCAAACCACGTCCTAAGCAAGCCTTGTTCTCAAGGTGTTTCCCGGAAAATCCTCATCCTCTCGCCGGAATCTGAGCTCAAAAGAGGCAGTATTTATTTTCTTATCCCGGCGGCTTCACTGCCGGCGGAAAAGAAAAAGAGCAGCAGCCACCGCAAGAAATCGTCGCCCAAAATAAAAAAATGCGCCTCCTTTAATGATCAGGTAGAGTCAGATTCTGAGCAAAAGAAGACTGGGCCTACTAATAAATCGTCTCGACGGGAACATCATCATCGCCGGTCAGGTAGTCGTACTGTAGTATGGAGACCTCAACTGCAAAGCATTACTGAGGATTGATTTTCTTGTTTTCCCGGTGCCGGCGATCTTGTTTTGTGGATAGTTTCTTTTTTTTTTTTTTGGAAACCGTTATTTGTTTCGGTCTGCGAGTAATTTTAGCAGACTATGAGTTTGACTGTTTTTTTTTTATCAGATCTTATAATTGTTGAATTATAGGATAGGAAGAGAAAATTATTGATGTTTTTGGACTTAATGTGTAATTTTATCATCAAATTGTAAGTAAATATGTTTTGTTTTCTCTCCTTCCTATAATATATCTCAATTCAGTCCCTTCAAAACTGGTTAATGATCCAGTAAATGTAAGCTTTCAAGCTATTTATATGTATTTTCCATAATATTTTTCTTAATTCACCAAATGGATATTGATACCTTTTTTGGGTCATATTGATGAGACACTTTTTAAGTATGTTACTTGCGTAAACTGATTTTTTTTTCCTTAGATTTGACTTCACATAATATTTTTGTTTGTTAAATTGAATCAAATTCAATTTTGTAATTCATTAGGATAATACAAATAGAATAATTGTGAAATATAATTGGAAGTAATTTAATTTTGTTAATTTGGTGCATTTAGAGTTCAATTGTATTGTATTTTATAAATAATAAGGAAAAGTATGGATTTGTATCTTGATTCTATGTATGTTCCCACGTATATATCCATAGTGGGATAAGTTGGGGTAATAATTAAGGAAAAGGAAACAAATGAAATTGTCTAATTGTATACGTAAATCATGAACGAGTTACGTGATTAATTATGATTAGTTAGATACAAATTAAGAAGGGTTGGATGGAAATAAATAAAAATTAATAAAATGTGAACAAATTCAATGATTGATAAGGTGATTACATATGCATATTGTAAAATTGTAAGCTGACTTTTATTGTCCAACTCATACAGGCTTTTGTTGCTGCTTATTCTCTAACAAACTAGTATTAATTATTTATAAAAATATATTAAAGGAAAGAAAATTAAAATGGTTAAGGTGTCAATTGAATGAAGGTCAATGGGAAAAGGACTTTCATGATTATTAGCCAACAATAGGAGGGAATAACGGAACGGCTGACCGTTGCAAATATTAACGTATGCTTAAGCCAATGGATTTTATAGTAGGTGGTTATATTTTTATTAGGACTAATCGGACTGATAAATTGGTTCAATTTTAGTGGATCGTGTCAGCAACGGAGAGAAATACAAACCAAACTTTTAAATAATAAATTTAACATTAATAACATATGCTTAACAATTGGTGTGACAGGGTTCGATTGACTTGCCAACGAAGTCACTCCGACACCTCAGCGAACAACAAAGGTATATATAAATGAGAGAGGATATTACATTGGATCGCTAATGAGTACTTTATTCATTGATCACTTGATCTTTTGCTCTACTTTGTTGATAATCCAAAGATGGTAATAACAGCACAACGGTGGTTCTTAAGGTTACTGCGATCCTGCTTAGACTTGGATCAATTATTTGTTGGACTTCTGACTATCATAAGCATCATCCGATCTCTTAATTTCATAGCACAAAATTGATCCATTTTGTTGTAATAATAACTTATCAACACAATTTATATTCAAATATACTATTAGAACTTCTATCTTTTAAAAAAACAACACCCAATTAGGGTTAAAATTAGTGGGGTTATTGGAGGCGGAATTCTCCATCCCAATTAAGGTTTTCGGGGGAAAATTCTCCCTCAGTAAGGAATTGGGGATTCCAAATTCCCCTTTAAGGCCAGTCAAATTCTTTTGAATGAAATTATGAAGTGAAAATGATAAAGGACGGAAACCCTAACCAGGTTGGCACTCTACTCACTTGCCAAAAAGTCACAGCCTATACTTTAAAATATGAAATAAAAATATAAAAATTTCAAATAAAGGAGATAAAAAAATCCGATACATGTCTCCACCACCATAACAATGTAAAAATATTAAAGGAGAAAGATGAAAAACCATCTGACCAAAAAGCATTAAAACTACATCGCCCGTGGTTTGCAAGAGTATCCTCGAACCGATTCCCTCGCCTATAAATGTGTGTTATTACAATTTGCATCGAGGCCATGTCTTTCATACATACTTCCTAATCCAACCCAACCATCACTGACATCGAAACCAAACCTGATTCACCACAAATAAAGAATCGTTTTGACTTTGATTTTAAATGTGAATTATTAATATATAGGATAGATTTCAAAACATGTTACGCTGTATTTTCAAAATAGGGTTCGAGAATTGTTTTTCTTAAATGAGGTATGAGGTTTGCAATTATTATCAAATCAATAATTTTTCTTCACATGTCAGTTAAAGCGGACGTTGTAAGGGGCAATTTTAGAAAACTTAATTATCTTGTTATACTTACTCTTCTCAAACCCTAAAAACAACCCCAAACCTCACTCAATCTCTTATTCCAAATGCCACACGTTTGGGTTAGGAATTATGATCAGGCTAGTGAATGATAACCTTAATTAGAACTAATAAGAGCAATGCGACATTGTGGTTAGCAACGACGAGATGAATATGAGAGGATGAATGCTTGGTGGAGAGAAGGTCATGGCGGATGTAAAAAGGAGATCAACGAATAGAAGTAATGAAAAGAGAGTGATTAAGAAGAAACAGAGAGAAGGAAAAGGTGGAAGAACAGTGGAAATAAGTTTAAGAGTATGAGAATCGACGACGAAGATGGGAGATTTGTAGGCAAAGGTCACAAGAATGGAGGGGGAAATGTTAATGGAATCAAACTTATTGAGCATAGATGGGTTGGGAAGCAATGAAAATTAACCAGAAAGCGTTGACCAGAGAAGTGAAGAGTCGACCACAGGTTAAAAACAAGCTGTGCAAATGGTTCCATTTAGCTTCTCCGGATGGTTTTGAACCGTCCAAACAGTCAGCCTCAGGATTGATTGGATGTTAAAGCGGATAGTTCAAAACCGTCCATAATACGGAGCAATACGGACGATTCAAAAATAGAACTGTCTGTGTTGCATTTTTACTCTTTTAATAATAAAGGGTAATGCGGAAGGTTCTTTTACCGAACCGTCCGTATTACACTTTGGTAATAGGCATCGCGGATGGTTCGGTAAAAGAACTGTCCGCATTACCCTTTATTATTAAAAGAGTAAAAATACAATACGGACAGTTCTATTTTTGAACCGTCCGTATTGCTCCGTATTCCGGACGGTTTTGAGCCGTCTGCTTTAACGCCCGGTCAATCCTGATGCTGGCTGTTTGGATGATTCAAAACTGTCCGGAAAAGCTAAATCAAACCGTCCGTACAGCTTGTGTTTGTACCTATGAGTGGACGGAAGCGCTAAAAGGGAAGCAGAGTTGAATGAAGAAGCTTGTGAGTTACGTACATCTCGAACTCGAATTTCAATCTTTTATAAAAGGATCACAACCTCAAACTCCCCCACTCTATGATGATGAGATGTTGTATAAATTTATAAGTTTGTTTCATCAACTGATGTGTTCATCTTTCAATTAGTTGATGTGTTCTTGTAAAAACCTGATATTAATCACATTGCTTAAAGTGTTTGTCAATTCATTCATCTTCTTTTTATGAGATTTTCATTAATGGATTCTATGTTTGGGTTCGATAAGGAAAGAAGAAGTAAATTGGGTACTCTTTGTGAAATCATCTATTGCTATGTCATCATAATTGACTTGCTAATTATTATCAACCTAACATCCTCTTTTAGAAGTAAAAAAAGTCACATGCCTCCTGAAAACGAGTGAAACCATAAATATGGATTCCAAAAGAAAAATTTAGAAAAAAGCAGACATAAATAGCCTTAACGGTAATAAATCACAAATGCGAATATATGTGGTTAAAAACAATGTTACTTTTATTTGTAGCATATATAGATAACAAACCTTCAAATTAAATTTGAGAAGAATGAAATGCGTTAAAAATAAAGGAAATTAAGATGATTTTAATAAGATGAGAAAATATGAATTTTGTTATATATAAAACTGTTTGATCCAAAAGTTTAAATTAATAAGTAAGGTTCAATTGTATGTTTTATGTTGTTTCTAACACTATCCCCCCACTCAAATGACGATTTAGGGGGTATAACATGTCCACCCTACCATGCGTAGAGATATAATTAAACAAATGAAAGTATAAGGATTTAAATCAATGACCACTATTCCAATGAAACTGTTTAACACGATTGAGTTTCAAATTTTAATGGGATAATCCAAGAGAGAATTGCTCATTTAAGAAAGAGACAAAAACCACAACCTCCCTTGATAAAAGAAATAACCACAACCTCTCCTTTATAAAACTATATTTCCAAAAAGTTTACAAAATGCGACAAAGACACGCTACAAGATTGAATTAAAAAAACAGAACCAGCTGGCAAATGATCATCGTAATTAGCATTATATTAAGATAATAACAACAGAATCACATCACATGGATTCCCTCTTCAGTTAAACTAATTACTTCATTATACTTCATCTTTTTTTTTTCTCAAATAGTGCACCCTTTGTTTTATTTGAGATTATAAAGCCATGAATTTTGGTACTGAACAACACTCCTATGCTGCTTATTTCTTTGAGAGTCAAAGCACTTTCACAATGTTAATTTGTCTCATTGTACGATACAAGTCTCACATGTCACTTTGTTTTTTCATCCGCTTGATTTTGATAGAGATAAATTGTAATTTTTAGAATTAATTAACATCACGTAAGCATATGTATAATACAAAAGTCACTAATAATTTAATATTGCATATGATTTTTTTTT
>CAOJBI010076812.1:0-11100 GCA_948277035.1 Euphorbia corollata
TGACACAACTAAAAATTGATTTAAATCCCAAACATTAGTCCAGTTCTTCAACGAATTAACCATTACAAGATTGAAACAGTGGAGAAAAGGAACATGAATTTTCACCTCCTGTTGCAGGTAGGGAAGAAGAGACGGAATGTGATGGGGTTAAAGTTAACATTGACTGGGAGTTAGATTATTTGGATTTTAATTAATACTTTTAAAAATTTGGATGGAATATGGTTATGGCCTAAGGGGACATAGATTTGGAGACAATAAATTTTAATCCCAACAGTAGAGCTCGACGGCCAGCGAGACCCGTCTGTACCCAAAAATTAATGGAGAATAAAACCGGTCAGACTTTTACCCGAAACGATCAGAGTAAAATAATAGATAGGTTTGATATTAATTTTAAAATTTAATTCTTGTCCGACCCGTACTGTAGTAATTATTAATATATTAAATATACTTATATTATTTTAGTAAAAAATTTATATGATTGAAATTTTTTGTTGTAAAATCTAACATCTAAACCTAATTTCTGTGACGTGCGTTTGTAATTATTTTATTATATTTATATTTTAGTAATAAATATTACGAATTTTAGGAAAAATATTAATTAATCGGCTCACAAGGTGGCCATGGGTTTTGATTATTTTATAAAGGCTTTGTCAGCGTCCCAGATATACTTTTATAGGTTGGACGGGGCTCGAACTACTATTTTTTAAATAGGCTTGATTGAGTCCGCCCTATGCCAAGACCTAGACAACTCCCACTTCTTTTTTAAACTTTGAATAACACTTACGTGCATCAATAAACCATTAATTATTTTGAGATATCACTTTAAAATTTTTTTGATCGTCTTATTTTTTATCTTCGAAACTATATTAGCAATGATAAAATCTATAGTAAAACTATAAATATTGTTGTTGCTTAGACTTTATATAGTTCTTCTTTAATTATATTATGCATATTTAGTCAAATTTTTTTATTTAATTACAACATAAACTGTAATAGAACTTTTGAAAAAAAAATTGGTAACAACTCTTATAGTTTTATGATAATTTTTCTGCCTAATGTATCACGAAGTGCACCATGTTGTCACAAGTACTCGTAACTACTTTAACTTTCAAAAAGTGCATCACTTTGCTCATTCAATGTCACGTGTCAACTTCTGCTTGATTTGACTTTTCAAATAATTATCTTTTTCGATTTTCTCTTTCTAATTAGAAGTTGAAACGTGACATTTAGGGAGCAAACTAATGCCTTTTTTGAAAATTATGGTAGTTACGATGGCAAACTTGAATGTTCAGGTAAACAGCGGGTTTTGTGGGAAAATTTAGGTGACCTCCTAATACATTATCAATCTGTTTTTTTAAGATAAAAAGAAGCTGAAAAAAAGTATTTTGAAATAATCTTATCATTTGTGAGATAAATGAAATAAAAAGTAAAAAAAAAAAATTATAGCAGTTTTTTCGTTAAATTAGTAAATTATTTTTAAAAGTGTGATGTTATGTTATGGACGGTCTGTATGGGCTTAACGATCGACCAAAAAACTGGTGTTTTCCGCGACATCAAGGCATTTTCCAATTTCTCAGCCTTATTTTATAGTATATTGTTTTTTCTCTAACTACCTTTTTCAATTACCAGATAAAATTCACTTTAAAATAATAATATTTTATTATTAAACTAAGAAAAAGAACGAAACAAAAATTAAAAACAATATTATTTTAATACATTACCCAAAAAATAATATCATTTCAATCCATCTGGAGAGTTTCATTTAGAGGATATATTATATAGAAAATGGAACGAGCTATCATTCTCTATTTTAGACAATTTTCTGAAACATGGAACCATTGAATTTGTTCTCAACCCACCAAAATTTAATTGGTCAAACAATCAAGCCGCATGTCGAAAAAATCATGCCTAGACCACACTTTGCTGACCGATTTTTAAACAACGATTTTAACTCACGAAAAGTAACTTAATTTTATAAAACTATTATACATCACACTGTTCTCAATTTTAAAACCCGTTTTGAATATTATGCGTTTGCTTTCCAGCCACAAAAAATAAAGGACATGCAATCTTTTGGATCAATATACTTTAAAATATTTTGTATATTCAATAAAAAAAATTTAATGTGTCTTTATTTATTTTTTTTATCATTTCATGTTATATTTCACGTTTTAATATATTTGCAAACAAAAGAAATATATAAATCTGCCTAGATCCCAACTGTCCTCACCTAGGTCCCGAAGGCTTAGCATCCAGTGATTTTCACTACCAGAGAAAACCGATGCATGAGCAACATTTTCTACAGTAATCGTGTAGTTAGTACAATTGATGAGACCGGATTGTGTTCTAAGGGGTAAACCGTGTCAAATTCAAGAGACAAAAAATATAAATGCCAACTGGAAGCCAAAACAATGGAAGAAAGAAAGCACAAGGATGCAATTTATACTTAAAAATGTTGAAACCAGTTTATATAACGCCATCACCACAAATTTTGGCTCAGGCCACCACTTCTCTCTCTCCATTTCATTTTACTTTCCCTTTTCCTTATACATATGACCAATTTAGTATGCATTTTTGTTGTTTAGTAGCAGAAGAAAGCTCATTTCCCACCATGCTTTTTCTCTCAGCTTTCCAACTGTCAACCATAACAATTCCTTCTCTCAGCTTTCACTTAGCAGACTGTTCTCCCATAACATATTGATGCAATGTAGAGGTTTTTGGCCCATTTTTCCTGCAATATATGCCACACCAAATGCCATAAGTATCCAGCTAATATTGTAAACAGACACCAAACGTTGCATTCTGTTAACATTTTTATCTGTAATTTTTCATTTATAGTGTATATCATCCTCATTAAATTGAAATACACAGATAACATAACACGGTGGTTACACGATAACCCGACAGCAGATTAATGATACTGAACTTTTTCTTAGGAGCATGGGATTGCTATCACAACTGCTGTCTCAAAAAACTGAACTCACAAACTTTTCATAGAATAACATATTGTGTTATTCGGCATTGGTCAAAAGATTTTGACTCTTAATACACTAATTAATTAGGGTCATTTTATAATTTATTTACAGAACTTCTCCAGACCAGAACTTTTCAAGACAGCCTACTGTGAAGGCTTGAAATGGAGCTTTCCAGGACAACAGCCTGGAGTTTTTTGGTACTACAGCCTGGGAAAGCAATCGCAAACTAGCCCTTGAGATATCACACTACATGATTTAAAGTAAATTTTACCTGGGGCTAGGAAAGGAGAGTGAAGCCAAAATACCAAAACCTACCTTTACATGGGTACTTGGGAAGGCGGAGGTGCGGAGAGTTTCCTGAGTTTCATCAATCATTTTGCGTTTAGGTATACTTAATATGAAGGCTGCCTGGTCAGAAGTTGCAGCCATTGATGTGATCCTGTAACCACTTTCCCACCGCCGATGTATTCCTTCACTCGGATACAAAAAGTCTAGCTCCACTACCTTAACCATCAAAAATAAGAGTAATGAGTTAAGTTAAGATCCTGCTGAAATGGACCATGTGTATTGAAAAATAAATGAAAAATACCTGATCAGAGAATCCAGCATTCCTGGACATCACCACACCCCAACGACTTCCAGCAGTAGTCATGGATGTGACATGGAACCCTTCTTTCCACTTCTTATTTATCCACTTAAAAGGGAAAGATTCACTCACTTTGTATGACTGCTGGGTGTAAGAAGTTCCTGCATAATTATGAAATTTTAGAATACTAATTTTTTATTGCATTCAAAATCAACGGCATGATATACGTCGAATTCAAATAGTTACTGACCCTTGGACATCACGACTAGTGAACTTCCATTACTTGCACCAGCTATTGAACTGATATAGAAGTTCTTCTCCCATTGGTCCATGATCCAGTCCTGATAAATATTACAGAGAATGTTGAACAAAGTTAGAACCAGTTCAACACAAGAGACAGGCAAAATCAATATTGTTTGTGAATTACAACCTTGTGTAGGAACACAGCCGACAGCTCATAAACCTGTGAAGTGAAACCAGTTCCAGCATCCATGATCAGGGCCCAGAGATTAGATGAAGAGGCCACACAACTGATATACAAGCCATCTTCATTCCCCTTGTCCACATGCTGCCGCAGCCTTGCATCTGCTACATTATAGTGATATCTGCAAGTTCATTGTCACTGATTATCAGACCAATGTCAAATTCAGCAAATAAAATTTTAAATGTTTTAAATATTAACGGCCAACATTTCTATTCAGACAAAGTAGCAAATCTTTCCATATGTTCCACCATCAAATTGCACCTTAACTATCAATTCTCTAAAAAAATAGCATAAAATGAAGGTAATAACAAACACTAGTTCTGACGCTAAATAATGTCAAGAATTGAAAAACAAAAATAAAGTAACTTCTCCAAGAGGTCCGTGACGGTAACAAATTCTGTACATCAAGTTTACTAAGTCAATTCCCCCCTTCAATCCTTTAAATAATTCATAATTCTACAAATATTTTCCACTTCTAGCAATCCCAACTTCAGAACTACTTCCTTATTCAGTCACAACTAATCCCAGTCTATCTTCCCCGAAAATCAAGAACCTCTACAGAGCTACTTTAGCACATAATAAAAACTTATTAAACAATACATCGTATCTATCTCAGAACCCAACTATGCAAAGCAAAACATCACAATGACAAAAGACTAATTCTAACTTAATGATTCACAGCAAATGGTAAAATGCAGTACAGCTATCACACTCAATGTTACAAGTTCAAAGAGGCATGTGTCTTTTGCACAGTGCATCTTTTTCTTTGTTGATCTCTTTCTTTTGGTTTATCGCTAAGCCAACATTATAATCACACAGATTGTTGTACAACAGGACTAATAGTAATAACTTTTTCAGTTCGCGTCCAACTGAAACAATAACCTTTGGCAAATCAAATAAATAAAACGCCTTTCTCAAGGTACATCATCTCAACAGAATTAAGACAAACAATTCATGAAATTAACTTCACTTTCTCCAAAGACAAAGCAAATATATTTTGCAATCTAAATCTTTTAATCATGAAGTGATCTAATATCTTGCAAACAACACCGAGAACTGGTTCACAAAAAACTGAAATCATATCTACTTCAGAAGCAAGATAATTATGTTATCATTCAATATATGTTTTTTACAACATTTACATTACATAGCCCTACACCAAATCAGTGTTATGAGAAGCGCTAGGCACTCTCAACGGCATGAAACTCAAAATCATTTAAGGTAGTAGATCCCACCTTAGGCGCTCACCAGATCAGAATAAGGACTCCTTAACAAAAGGTAAAAATGTATCTACAACAGCTGAAGTTTCAGAATAAACATAAAATACTATGAACTGTTTTTGTTTTATCCATAAATTGCATGTTAAGTCATTTTTTTCATTATGTTCTAGCTTCTCTTAAGCTTAGTTTTAGCTACTGGTTGGCAGGCTGCCTAAAAAGTCAGGCGAGGAAACAAATATCTTTGTTTTCAATTCATCATTAGAATATTGACGATGTCTGATTCCGTGAAGCATATTCATTTCGTTTTGGAAAGTATATTTTATTACCAAAACCAAATAATTAATTTTGATATTGTCATCTTTTGTTGTCATTTCGTTTCTAAACTACCACTAGAACTTCCAAAAAATATTACATTTACTCAGGGCATGCCTTTTCTGACCTAGATCACTGATTGAGACGCTCACCTATGGAATGATTGAAGGCACTCTACGTTACTTGAACTTGCATTTTCCGGCGGCTCACCGGTGCCCAATTCGGAGGGTACGGATACGGTGCCAGGCACAACCAGAAGCAATGGGGATGGAACTGGTATGGAAAGAACAACTGATAGAGAAGAGGAGGAAGATGTTGGTTTAATGGGATAGGCTTACTGGCTTACTATATTTTGGACTTCCTGTATCGGGATTCAAAGTTTTAGCTGAAAAGTAATAGATTTACAGCTGGAAAGTGATAAAAGTTACAGTTAGAAGAGTACTAAAGTTTTGAAAATCTCAAACATTTCAATTAATAAGCTTTATCCAACAGTTAAAGAGCAACTGTTATTTATTCATTATCTCTCCATCCAAACTCTTCCTCTAATCCTCTCCCTCTCTGTTACTCACTACTAGATAAATATAATTGTTTTGAATTTATAAAAAGCTAAATTTTTGTTCACATGAGAAACATTTTAATGCAACTTCAAGTTTTTATCCCGTATCCCAGTACCCGAATCAAATATTAGGACAATGTCCCGATTCATAAAATTCTAAAAACGTCGTACTAGACACTAGGATCCACACCCGTATCCATATCCAGGTGTAGCTTCCATCATGAAGTTTCACAACAATCATATTGGAAACTATCATATCCACAACAATCATATTGCAAACTATCTTGTCCAATTGGTGCGTCTACCTTATTATATTACCAAGAAACCACCAGCAACATCCTTGTCCACATTTATCAGGTAAATCCATTTACTTCACTCAAGCATGATTAGAAGCACAAACTATAGATATTTCACGAGTACGCGGAGTAAATAAAAAAAGATAGATGAGATACTAATAATCAAGTTTAAAGTAACAAAAAAATATAGCTTCATATTCCGATGAACTTTTATCAACTACCAAACAAGACAATAAACCTTCATCTCAACACACCATTATAAATTGAAGGGGCAAGATTCAAGCCATGCTTGCTTGCTCACTCACTCAACATAGTTAAAACGATCAACTTCCTAGCAAAATTTCAGTGCTCAAGGAGCACATTCAGGTAGAGATGGGCAAAGAGAAACCAAAAGTTTAAGCAGAAGCAATAACTAATCAAATACTCCTTCAAGGTTGTTTGCCATTTCCAAGGTCACATTAATTAAAGCAATAAAAATACTTATTTACCCATGCAATTTTTGTTAATTTGAAAGTTGATTGGATATTTTATGCTTTTTGTCATTTTCAATGTGCATTAAATGAGGGTAATTGACAAAATGTTTAAAAAGGTGCATTGGAATCCGAAAATGACACTTATTTAAAAAATTTCTAAGGTCCTAAAAAGAAAATTATTAAAAAAGAGTATCATATAATAAGTTTAGTGTACCTCTGCTTCATTGGTCTACGTGCATTATAAACAGATATCCATTGTGTAGCAGGACTGCCTAATCGTACTTTCTTCTTTGGTTGTTCATCCTCGTCCAAGTTTATAAGCAATCTACCACGCTTTTGCCCAACCTATTTACCAAAGAAATATCAATTTCAATAGAATAGGTCAAAGTATTCATACCATACAGTTCTTAGAAAAGAGAGGTAAAGGAAAAAAGAAAAATCATAATCACCTTGAGAGCTCCATCAATTCTAATTGGCCTTAATGGTGTACAAGGTTCAATAAGGCTTTCAAAATAAGATATCAGCTTAGAGTAATTGGGCTCCTCATCAAATTTCATATTTGTAACAGCTTCCAGGAATTGTTTAAATGGGGCAGGACAGAAACAACACATCAATTCCGGAGAAGTGGCCATCTTTTTCTTACAAACAAGGAAACTCTTGTTGTCACCCTGTGATTCAGCAAGCACACAAACAGAATAAATTCTATAAGATATTGATTTGAAAAATTTATCCTTAATACAAACGCATGAAACAAAAAAAAGGCACCTGATAACCCTGCCAAGGTAATCTTCCTTTAATGAGAAATATCAATGTATATGCCAACGACTCAAGATCATCCCTCCTACTTCCAGTTCGACCTAAATGAGCATGCACGCTAGCATATCTTATTGTTCCCCTGCCAAACATTATGTGACACAATTTATTATATGTATATTCTAAGTGAAAATTGATCAGTGAAGAATTGACAAAGTCCTCATACCTGAATACATCCGGCCTCTGATCATAATCAACATGTTGGCCAGATGATCCATTCTTCCATCTAGATGCTGAAAATAAAAATAAGTAAATGGAACAAACATTATTCAGTTTCATATACTTTGCAGTAAAAAATCTCAAGGAAATAAATGGATAGAAGAGTATAAAATTAGCTAAGTTCTAAGGGAGGTAAATGAAAAATTAAGGAACGACAATATACCCAACCCAAGATCAATAAGATACAGCTTCTTATCATCGGGAGATCCAGGCAGACCAAGTAAGAAATTTTCAGGTTTCACATCTCCATGAACGAACCTTTGGTAAGAAAAGCTTAACATCGTCAGAGTTGTAAACCGTTGCAACTTGGAAGGAACACCAAAGATAAACATAGTGGAAGAATAAGAAAACTAAATCATTCACTCACCCCTTCATGTGAAGCTTTTCAAGAATCGATATAGCCTCCACAGCAATGCAGGCCGCCATATTAGGTGACATCCTGTTGCAGGCACCAAAACATAAGAAGGAAGTAGAAAAAGGGAGAATTGGAAGAGAAAATGCAAGTGGACTGAAAAATGCACTCGTGCACAGGCATCATATATTGAAGAGGGAGAGAATTTTTTTCTTACGATTGACCAAGGGAGTTCCAAACATCCCAGAGACTGGGGCCCAGCTTGTCCATTACCTAACATATATAACAAACTTCAAAATAGTAAGCAAGCTTAGATATTTTGGTGAAGCGCTCAAAATTAAACCACTCACCAAAATGTAGAAATCTCCTTGCCGTCCCTTGTAATGAACCGATGGAATTCCATAACACCCATTTAGAGCACTTTTCAATGAAAAGGAAGATATTAATAAGAAATGAAGAACTGAGTTACCAGTTTCAAATATATCCAAGTACAAAGACAATAAAATATCAAAATGCTATTTCAGAAAGTAAAAACATATACGTACCTGTACACTTGCCACTCATAGGGAGGGCCATAATTGCAACCTTTGCTATTTCGGTGTTCAAACTTCACTGCAACCTGAAAGTATAGGGAAGTAAATGCATCAAATTGCAACCGCGCATAAAACTATGAAACCCATAGCTATGAAAATGAGGCCTCCATCAATACCTCGATTGCATCTGGTCCAGTTATGTCAGTGCCACCACTTGTCCTTCTGCCAACATAAACTTGGCCAAAACCGCCCTTACCCAACTTCCTTTCTACCTTATATACAGGAGAATCACCCACTTGCACCTGCATTTATCAAAAGAAACAGGGATGCACCGGTAAACTTTAGAGAAATTCAATTTAAATTTAAGAGAGCGGAAATGCCATGTCGAGCAACAATCATAGGAAATTTCAATTTTAAGAACTATCAAGTACCAAACACCATCAATATAGTTCAAATTAACCCACTATCATTGAAAGAATGAAATCAGAAATTTTTAATTCCTGATTTCCTGTTGTCAACTTGTCATCAAAAGAAAAAGCATGCTCAGTAAGGAAATTTCATGAATGAAAGCAACAAGTTGACATAAATCCAGGTTCAAAAAACCATCAGAGAACTGTCAGCTTATAGGAAATACCCTCTCGGGAACTGGAGTAGTGCTTCCCTCTTCTTCAACACCCATTTTATCAGCACTCCCACCATCCATCCCGATATCTTTGTCAGCAACTACCTCAACTTGATTAACACCAGGTTCAGCGCCTAATGGCACAGCTTCAACCTCACAAGGTTCAGGATCTAGGTCTATTAGCCTAATGCCCCGACCTCTACCAGCAGCAGTTGGCCTCGCGGGTAACGCAGGTGAAGCTCCTTTTGCTACACCTGTGGTATTGCCTCCCCTTCCTCTACCACCAACTCTCCTTCTTGTCTTGTTTTGAGCAGGTTGGACCCAATTCTCCGCAGGGCTGATCGGTTGTTGAAGAGTCTGAAGATCATCAAGACGCTTTGATCTTCGTGCTCCGCTTCTCAATTCTGGCATCCTCACCCCATGCAAATCAAATTCCACTTAAATCCCCAATTTCCCTTCAAACTTCCTGCGATTAAGAGACATCAGCTTTGGAAATATGTGCAAGTGATCACACGTGTATTGAACTCGTACCATATATGGACAACCTTTTAGAAACTCTATTTGGTACACGTTCTCCTCGAAAATGACAAAAATGATCCAAAAACGAACAATTTAGCACATATGCATGACATGAGGAATCAGTTAAATGATCTAATTTACTCAAGACCATGAAACTAACGCAAACACATCATAAACAGAAACATTTTAAGACATTAAACTTAAAATTAAAAACACACCAATAACAAGATAAACCAGTTCATGCAAAAATGAATTCCATTTAGGACATCATACAATTTCTACTAGCAGAAATATGAGTCTAACAGTACTATAAATCAAAACTAAACAAAGAAGCCATCCCAGTGATATATATTTGACAGACATCAAATCAAATGTAAAAAATCAACAATAAGAAAAAAGCTGCGTACTTTAAAAGCAACCTGTACAACAGAAGAGATGCTTATTTTAGCAAACAAAAGATAGAGCAAATGCAGCAACATGTAAGCACATACACAATCAAATTTCATATTATTTTTGAATACGATGCTACATGTTCCTCCCTAATCTGTCAGAGAATCAAACAAATTAAAGCATTTCAATCAAAACACACGAGTAGCTGCCCACACATCAAAAATCAATTACAAGAAGCAGAATCGGCAATCAAAAGCGAGATTTCAAAATAAAACTTATCATACACGATGCAAATCTCTAAAAAGAAAAATCTCAGCCCGGTCATACAAAAAACTAAAACTTTTCTTCACAGATGAAAAAGGAAAATAAACCGATCACCTATCAAGCTCAAAAACCAGAATCTCCTCTCACTACCGCACCAAAAATTCAAAAAAAGAAGGTACTCACAGATCGATCCTCGACAGTAAAGAAAAAAAGAGCGATCGCAGGAGTAAAAAGAAGGAAAAGGGCGATCGAGGGCGCAGGGATCGGGTAGTAGTTTGTGAGAGTGAAAAAGGAGGAGTTTTAAGCGAAAGGGGAAATCGATTGAGAAAAGCAGAGGCTATAGAAAAAGAGGAAGAAGAAGATGATAAGGGGATAGGGTTGGGATTGTGCAATGTCAGTGAGCAGAAAAGATGAAAGGAGGCGGAGACGAGGGGGTTGGCGGTGTCTCCCTTCTCTCTGGATTGATGTGTTTCTCACTCTAAAAAA
>CAOJBI010077753.1:0-13930 GCA_948277035.1 Euphorbia corollata
AAAACTCATCAAGGCATCACAATTAAAATGAAACAAAATATAAAACACACGAAAAACTATAAAAACCTACAAAACACACAAAAAGCAAAACTAACTTAAAACACACTAAAAACATGCAACTAAACTAAAATCATACCATAAATTGAGCCATAATCGAACGAAATATAGGGTCAAAATGACCCTTATCATCAAGCCACCACTCTCTAGGATTTAAGTCAATCATATTGACTTCTAAAATTACTGCGCAAAGGTTGATGTCAGATACATCCAGTACAATTTCATCCACCACATTTGTTTCTCTCTTGTTGGCCTTTTTCGGCAATCTACAATAAGAAGACTTGTGTCCCATCTTGCCATAATTGTAGCATTTTCCATTAAAATTTGGTTTCTTGGAAATGCCTCCTTTTGGTCCCATTTTGGACTTGGGTTTACCAGGTTGCTTGCCTTTTCTAGAGTCCTTATGAACTTCCACTACATTGGCCTTTTCCATAGCTTGATTAGCAATAGAAAATCTTATCTTCGATATTCTAATGTCCTTCTGATGCATAGGCGAACAATGAGATCCTCAACATAAATTTCTTTCCACTTGAGTTTGAGATACAATTTGAAATCTCTCCAACTTGGTGGTGATTTTTTGATAATTGTTGCTACCTGAAATGGTTCACTTGTTCCCATTTTCTCAACCTCCATCACGTGGATCAAGAGTTGGAGTTCTAGCACTTGACGTATGAAAGATTTGGAATCAATCATCTAATAATCTAGGAATTAGCCTACCAAGTATCTCTTAGCACTAGCATCCTCTGTTTTGTATTTCCTATCGAGGGATTCCCATAATTCCTTAGCAGTACGCTTCGCACTATATACTTCATATAGTTCTTGAATTAAACCATTAAGAATATGGTTTCTGTAGAGAAAATCAGAATAATTCCAAACATCAACAGCTATTTGTTTAGAAGGATCAGTCTCTCCTTCAAAAATAATAAGAGGATTTTCCTTCACAAATCTGTCATAATGTATGTTATTCAAGTAGAAAAGCTTTTCTTGTTGCCAGACTTTAAAATTCGCACTATTGAATTTTTCTAGCCTTTCAGGAATTGTAACTGGGTATGAACTTGAAGCCCCTTGATTATTGGGCAAAACAATCCCAAAACTCGAAAGTCCATTTCCATAACCATTAGGACTGAGTTATCCATTTTGGTTTTAATTATTTCAAGTTTCTTGAGACGGACCAGAACTCACAGATCCACCACCAGTTGGCCTAACTCCAGCAAAGCAAAAGGAAGCTGGCCTGCCAACAGATACAGAAGCAACAAGTATTGCACTAACAAGCACTGAACCAATAGGACCGAGTTGTCCATTTTGGTTTTGCACATTCTAAGTTTGAGTAATTTCCGAATTTACTCCATCAATTTGTGGGATTTGATGAGCCATGATAAATTCTAAAATTTTCAAACCAAGTTAGAATAATCACAGAATATAAATAAATAAAAATAAAGATAAACAATAAATTGTCCGTATGACAATTTTTAATTTAATTTTTTCTTTTATTTGTATCTTTTAATTTATTGTCCAAATTAAGTTCATAATAAGTCCAACTCCAAATTAATCAGTCCAAAGATATGTCCAGTAATTTGTTCCAAATAGTTATCCAAAAATAAGGTATTCTTGAGCAACGGTAATCCAAGTCACGGTACTCCGATTCATGATAATTCAAGTTACATTATTTTTTTTAACGAATATAAATTTTACATAAAATTATATGAAATATTGTCTTAAGATTGTTGGAAAATATAAATTTAGTATATATAATATATTCCTCAAATAGAAATATTTCAGTTATATACATAAATCTAAAACATTAATCATACGTAAATATAACTTAGTTTCAATTATATTTAATTAATAAGAGGTTTGAAAAACAATTAAATAAAATATTACAAGTATAAAATATTAACTAATAAAATACAGAAATAAATTATGACTAAATATACTGAAAGTTATAAAGTAGTAGGATTTAGCGAAAATAACTTTCTACTGAAAATAGGTTCTGTTGAGCCCTAAATCAGTTTCCTTAAGACAATATTTAACCCGTATGAAAATTTGTCTCCCAGGATACAACAACAGACGTTAGTCGACCACAACTGAAGAATACTATCACCGCATAAATAACTAAGAACCTTGTAAGCAAAACCTACGAGAGAATTGAACCAATTGAAACCAAAACAAATTGATCAACAAATCCTACTGACAACAATTTCTTTTCCTCTTTCGTTGTTTCTGTGTTCTTTTATTTGCACAAAATGATCATATATATAACGAAATGAGGAGGGGACACAATCATTATGATTATTATTTTAATTGGATGTTACTAAGTATCACCCCTTTTTACTTCGCGTCGCCCCTCAAAATGACGAAACTACCCCTAAATTTTTATTTTTTTAATTAAGGCAGGAATTCTACCAGAAAAAATGGCCGGCCAGCCATTTTTTTTTTGCTAGGCCATTCCAATTGGGCTAGATATTATTTTCCAGCCAAAATTTCCAGCCAGGATAATTTATACTTTGTCGTTTTTAACCGGTTAAATTTTACGATTGACGAAGCTAAAATTTGATTTCGTAATTATATTTCTCGAGCGATGAACTTTCTCAACACAATAAAAAAACTAACAAAACACAGAATTAACATTTATTTACTTAATTAAATGACAAAATTCATAGATAGAACTTCATCATATTATTAAAGAAATTTAATTACACATTTGTAACAATTGCTGCACCCTCTTAGTATACAAATCCTCCCAACTAATCACACTAGGTTGACGTCTATAAAAGCACACATCAGCAATCGGAGGCAATAGACAGTTTTCTTGCACATTCAATCTAATGAAGTGTCGCAAGATCGATCATTTATGAGCAATACAGATATGCGACATAGACGTGTTATGATTGATGACGCATACACAAGCAATATAGTGAAACATAGATTTGGATTCATTGGCATCATTTGATTGTAACTAATATAAATTACAATAATGTTATCTATCGATGCAATTGTAAATAAGTCCTTTATTACAAGCATCAAATATCGGTCATCATGAATGCATGCACCTCCAATCCAACCGATACATTCAATAGCTGCATCAATCTTGTTAAAGTAGACTCGTTCATAGATTTCTTGTTTGGCATATAACTCATTAGCGAGATTATTTCTAACGTACTGATATTCATCCTCACTGATGTAAAATGAAGGATGCAACAACTCGGAAACCACAATTGTCATCCCCTTGTACATCGACTATACTTTCAGTATATGGATGGAAAACTGATGGAATGGTTTTCATGTACCCAGAATTCTCAAGGGGAACTTCACGTGAACCTATAAATCCAAACAGATAATTTTTCAATGACATGAAAAAATAATAAAAACCATAATAGTCAACTGATCATAAATAAGCAAGTTCATACCAGATGTAGATGCATTTTTTACAGACGGAAATGACTGCATCCCAGATAAACTATTACGATGAGTCCAATTGCTGGATTGTACACGACCCCTTGAATTATGCTCTCAAGAACTTCGTTCATGTCGGGTTGACCTATTCCTTTTCGGTCTTCCCCTTACGTTTTCATTCACTTTGGGTTCAACAAATTTTGCATATTCTGGGTAAAGTTGTTCTTCAAGTATGTTTGCCATTTTTTCCACAATAATAGGATGATTCACTATAACCCTTTCACTAACATTTGCAAAATGATGGTGAGCCTCTGATGAATGCCTTGAAAAATCACCACTTGTTTGATTCACCCCGGCTTCATTAATTGTAAGAGTTTTCCAAAAAGGGTTGATGTGCTCAGTAGAGATTGCTGCTCCTACTTCCATTGCATCAGCCAACACACATGCACATGGTAGGCGAGAGCTGTCTAATATGTGCAATAACAGTTCTCATGCACATCTTCTCCCCACTCTAACATCCTTTTGTATTGATCAAACAGTAATTTCTAAGCATGATGAGATACGTAAAAAGATAAAACCGGAAAGGGAATTCGAATTGTACAGACATCTTTTAGTTGTTGACCTTTCAAGTTCAAATCTAAAAATAAACAAAGATTAAAATTAACTAACATCAGAATACAGTAGTAAATTGTATAATTTTAGTAAATATGCTTACTTTATCTTTATTTCTTGTGATTGAATTTGTTTATCAACCTTCATCCACACGGTATCTAGGGCCCCGATTGATGAATGCAGTCAATCCTTCAATGATGCATGTTCACTTTCTACTCTGCAATTCAAGGTATTCCGTAGATGTTACACTTGATTCGTTCATGCATGAATGAACTTCTCTTTGTAAATCAACTAAGTGTTTGTGACGTAAGATAACAAGTTAGGCAGACTAACCCACGAATCTACAAGATTTGCAAGAGCCTGATTGTATTCTTCCACTGTTTATGCTTTAGCAACCAGTTTCCATCTCCCATTAGCTATCTTTTGGCCCACATCTCTATTACCAACAACCTTGGTAATCCTATTTTCAACATCCTTCTATATGTGACAGTCACAAAGTAAATGTGTTGTGTGCGGAAATAGTTCCTCTAACAGCTTGAAAAGGCCCAACTCCCGGTCGGTAACAATTACAGTGGGATGAACATCATCTCCAAACATCTGCTGCAATTTACCGATCACCCATTCATAACTGCTTGCTTTCTCATCTTTCATTAGCGCCCATGCAATGTGAAATTTCTTGTTATCAGGACTCATCCCTATAAACTCTATCAAAGGCATCTTGTATCTGTTTGTTTTGTAGGTAAAATCGATACATATGTAGTAAGGAAACTGTCGGATCTCATTACCACTCTTATCTATAAACAAGGTTCCTGCAAACATCAACCACATCCAACCTGCAAGCTTCTCATGGACTAATCGTTGTCCATCATGACATCTCTACGCCACCATCTCTTCATATCTTCAATACTGCCATTCTCCTTAACTATCATTCCATCAGCAAGAATGTTTAAAATATAATGCACATCATGCATCATAATAGTCATCTCCCCAAATGGTAAGTGAAATGAATTCGTATCTGGCTACCATCACTCAACAGAAGCAGAAACCAAATCCGCGTGAATGTGATCGTACATAATAAAGGAGAAATGGATCAGCCCAGTCCTATCAAGAATATCCTTCGCTCTCCCATCCAATTCGTCAAACAAAGCTCTAAGTTCTTTAGACCATGATGTTCTGTTATGGCGCTTCAAATAATCCCTCATCTGACCCTCCCAAATCTCAGAAGCGATATGTCCCAAAAACCTCGGGATCATTTCAGCTACACATGAGCCACCGGGTACTGGGTCGGTCACTTTCCATTTCCGCTCATTCTCCCTGCTACTTTGGGACCGACCAGTCGAAGAACTCCCTGCTACAAATTTTCCATGACGCCTTCTCCTCTCCACACGCGTCTCATCCTCCATGTAACATCAACATTTGTTTCCTCATTTATATGTCTCTCTGAATTCGCAATATCTTCATGTAACTCATAGTTAGCAGCATAAAAAATAGGTGGATTTCCTTAGAGCATGGGATCTAATCCTGCACGTGATACGACAGGGACAGTATCTGCAACATCCTTGACCGTTGTTCACTGCCTCTGTCTCCTCGTAGATGCAGTGAAACCTCGAGCTACTATATTATGCTTGTCTACATTCATCACTTGCTATAATGTAGCCCTACATTTCCCTTTCCCTGCACTCTGTTTTTAGTAGTGAAGTCAAACAAATATTCAGAAAAATTATAAAAGTACATATTATTTATACACCTGACTAAATTTTTTCAATCATAAAAATTATAATATAATTCACAAACTTATCAAATAAATTATTTTTAACACCCTTTCAAATTATACATTCTTTAAACTAACCAACTTATATTTTTTAATAATTCTAACATGACTTATTAATCTAACTTTTTTTAAAAACAAATATAATTAATTAGATTAAATTATAAATGAATTTATTTTTATTTTAAGAAAATTTCTAAACGTTAATCCTAACCTATATCACTAACTCTAACACTTTTCTTAAAAATCTAACTAAATATTTTAAAAAATCTAACTAAATTTATTTTTGTTCTGTTAGAATATAATATTAATATATTATATATTAAGATATAAGATTGGGTTTATACCTTTATAGTTAATACCTTACCCAATTTAAAATTGTGGAAGCTAAATCGAACTTTGAACAAGTATTACTGATAAACAACGTACTACCTCTACGAAATATGTTATATAAGCCACAAACTAAAACAACTAGAGACAAAAATAACCCAAAAAAATATTTGCACGTAGGAATTTATAATGCAATTTAGAATTGCAGAATTGGTATATATTTCAACCTTTCATTGCCAATCTTTATATAGGCAATGAAAGGGGCAAGTAATTCAGCATTTGTACTGAATTAGTTACTATCGAGTCAGCAGCTCTGCTGACTCCACTTTCCTCTTTTTTTATTAAATTATTAATTATTAATTAATAAAATTAATAATTTAAATATCTAGATATTTGTGTGACTTATTTATACTCATATAAGTAAACCATTTAAATTACACCTTTATACAATTATCTAGATATATTGGCTTTGTATTGTATTTATACAAATGGACTAGGCCTATACTGTTACGGGCGTATTAGTCCCTATATAC
The DNA here is from genome assembly GCA_948277035.1 of Euphorbia corollata. Classification (NCBI taxonomy): domain Eukaryota; kingdom Viridiplantae; phylum Streptophyta; class Magnoliopsida; order Malpighiales; family Euphorbiaceae; genus Euphorbia; species Euphorbia corollata. Next base: position 6,694 of record CAOJBI010077753.1, read on the forward strand.
CAACATCTCCCACTCGCACGTAACAGAACAAATCTATTACTCATTATCTCTTTCATACTTGCAAATAGTTCGTACGACCAGCATACCTTTGAGAGCTCTAATACTATGCACTCATTAGAGATATATAGCAGGTCAATGACAAATGAAATTCTTAAAGCATCATATGCCTTATCCTAGATTCCATATCACATCTCTGTAATCCTTTGATCTCTACATTTTTCTATCGACACAACTATGCACATATGGATAACTACTCGGGTTATGAAGCGTAGAAACTTAAGATGTTAATTACATGCTAATCTTCCCTTTATACTATATTCTTTCCATCACAATCTAACTCGCTTGTATAGTTCGGTTCGTTCAAGGTCGAATCATTCTTGACCTTTGCAGACACTCCTTCTAAAACAGCCACATTAAACTATACTTTCAGAATAAGTTAGGGTCCTAAGGACAGGAAGTTGACAAAACCCATAGTTTTGTAGCATGAGTCTCACATTAGGAAAAGTTGAGACCATTGCTTTTCCATCTCATGGTCGTTAAGCACACATGGTACGAAATCATGTGTTATGGCGTTCTTTTCTTTCCTTTTGAAAGAAGTGCATGTCTTTCTAACAGCATACGAAAGTCTCAGTTAAATGTGTCAAAAACATTTAACTTTAGTTTACTTACTTTCTAAACTACTTTTGGTTGTCAAAACAAAATATTATAATGCTACTTATAACATTATTAATATATTACATATAATCTCTTATATACTTACCTTTTGTAAATATATGAATCTTGTACTTTAATGAAACTATTTTCATATTTTATACAAGATGGCTCCCACTATTAAATAACCTCTCATTTATTCAAAAATAGCCTCTTCTTTTCATTTGTCAACTAATAACAAAATAAGGGAAAAAACTCATGTGAGTGAGTTCTTTATCTGTTCGACATGCTATATATATAATAATAGTAAATATCACAAATAATATTTACACTCATATATTGTATAATTCAAAATTTATTGAAATATATATAAATTACAACCTATATCCTAAACAATCCATGGGATCTAGTATGTTTCGTATAAATAACACTTGTGATAGGTTTGGTCAACAAATCTGCAACCATTTCATGAGTTGAAATATATCCTATAACTACTTCTTTGCGTGCTATTATTTCTAGAACAAAATGATATTAAATTTCTATACGTTTAGATCTGCCATGGAATCTTTGATCCTTAGCAAAAGCAATAGCAGATTGAATGTCACCATATATTTCAACTGGAGTGTTTGCAGAAGCAGCATCAAGATGATTTAATAATCTCTTTAACCAAACTACTTCTTAAACTGCATAAGAGTATGATACATATTCTGCTTCCATTGTTGAAAGAGCAACATAAGTTTGTTTCTTCCTACTCCATGATATTGCCCCATTAGTATGTAGAAAAACATATCCAGAAGTGGACTTTCTTTCGCCTATATCTCCGGCCCAATGAACATCTATATATCCTTTGAAGTTCAAATTTTTTCCATGATAATACAAAGAATAATCTGTTGTACCTTTAAGATATCTCAATATCCTTTTTATAGCTGTCCAATGACCATTTCCTGGATTAGATTGATATCTACTGATCATGCCAACTGCATAGCAAATATCAGGTCTTGTACATAACATTGCATACATAAGGTTGCACACTGCACTTGCATAAGGAACATTTTTCATCTGATCAACTTCTTATTGTGTTTTTGGACACATCTCAGTATTAAGGATCACTCCCTTAGCTATCGAGATATCTATGGGTTTACAACTACACATATTAAATCGTTCAATAACCTTATTGATATAAGTTTCTTGAGATAAGGCTAACAACCTTTTTGATCGATCTCTTGAAATCTTAATTCCAAGAATATAAGCAGCATCTCTCATATCTTTCATTTCAAAACCTGAAGATAACCAAGTTTTCATTAGGTTCACATATTTCATATTATTCCCAGCTATTAGTATATCATCAACATATAATGACATAATAACATATCTATCACCAGATCTTTTTGTATAAACACAGTGATCTTCTTCAATAAACTTGAAATTCGGTATCATCACATTAAGAAATCGAAATACCACTGTCTTGAAGACTATTTTAGACCATAAATTGATCATTTCAATTTACAAACCTTTTGTTCATGGTCTTTTGCAACGAAACCTACAAGTTGTTCCATGTAAATTTCTTCATCTAATTTTCTATTGAGAAAAGTAGTATTAACATCCATTTGATGCAATTCAGGGTTTTGACTTGCTACAATATCTAGGATCAATCTAATGGAAGTGAGCCTTACAACAGGTGAAAAAGTTTCATCATAATCTATTCCTTCCTGTTGAGTATAGCCCATAGCAACAAGGCGAGCTTTGTATCTTTCGATACTTCCATCAACCATTAATTTTATTTTGAGAACCCATTTGTTCCCAATAGCCTTTCTTACTTTTGGTAAATCAACAAGTTCCCAAACTTTGTTAGATTTCATGGAAGCCATTTTTTCTTCCATAGCTTTAATCCATTGTTCTTTTGCAGGAGATGATATAGCCTCTTTATAATTTCTAGGCTCATCATCGTTCTGTGGAGTAACTAAAAAAGCCATACCATCAATACTAAATCGACGAGGTTTAACTTTTTATCTTTCAAACCTCCACAGCATTGAATCTTGATAAACATATCTCATATATTCATCATAACCTGGTATGCTCCTACTTGCACTAGTACAAAAAAGGGCTATTGTATCGGTTATTTTCAGCTATTTGTATCAGTTTTGAACTGATACAAATGCCGCTAATACAATAGCCCGAAACGTATTTGTATCGGTTTCCAAACCGATACAATTAGGTATCAATTGTATCGGTTCTTGATAAAACCGATTGAAAAAGCGTTGGGGGAATTGATGTTTTTATTATTTGTATCGGTTTTTCTATGAAAACCGATACAAATACTATAAGTATTTCCATCGGTTTACTCCAAAACCGATGGAAATACTTGGAGCATTTCCATCGATTTTCTGAAAACCAATGGAAATACTTGGAGCATTTCCATCGGTTTTCTGAAAACTGATGGAAATGCTGCATAAAAAATAAAAAAAATACAATTTGGATTGAAGAGAGCTAAAATGGCTATACAAGCTTTGCATTTTGGTCATATACACGTACTATAAATTAAGAGTTCCATTATAGTACCATGGGGCAGAGGATATAAGATTTACACTGTGTATACGACAAAAATACAAATTATATAATGACTTGCAAAATATCTGGTTTTGCTAATTAATTTCTAGCCTAACTGGTCATTTTTCCAATAATTAGATGGTCATATAAACTTGTTAACAAGTCACACTAAGCAAATAAAAAGACTAACTTTGATGGTCTTTGGTGAAAATTCCCCTATGCTTGCTTCCAATACGCATTAATCAAATCCATATGCATAGAATAAACAACCTCATTCCAAAAAAAATGATTATGAACAAAAGAATGAAGTGATAATCCACAACATGTAGATACAATAGAGGGACTGACATATTTTACTGAAATAATTCGCACAATAACATTACCAAAACATGAAACACTAACAAGTAGGAAGCACTTCTAGTCCTACCATTAGTTATGTCATGGAAGAGTATAAATTGTCACTGCCAGACTATAAGGGGTTACCTTCACTTTCAAGTCCACCTAGCACGTTAAAAGCATAATAAGGGAATAAGCGTTTGTAGTAAAGAGTGTTGGAGAGCAATTGTGCCATGGCATGACAGCTCATTTGCTTGTTGTGTTGATGTTGGTATATCTGAATTTATGTGCAAAACAAACAACACAATCAGAGGTAAAAAAGCATTAAACTATCCATCATAGCTTAAAGCTCTATAGCGAAAACAAAACACCAAGTCATAAATGACATGCGAGGACAAAAAGTTATGGAGGCATGCAATTTATTCCCTCATTGCTTGAAATTAATTAGTTGAGACAATGTCATACCCCATATAAACGAAGATTGGTCAATTCAAATTAACACGATTATAATAAACTAACCGAAAAATGAAAAGAAAGTGAAAAAAAGATGGAAGATAAAACAAAATAAGTGAATCGTCCATCATCCCTGGAGTATCAAAAATAGTCTAACCAGTCACCATATCAAGATCTACTGACTGTAAAACAAGTCAGATATAATTTAGCTACAAGTTTGTATGTCACATACTAAATGTTCAAGAGCAAGTTGTTACATACGTCATTTTAACTACACAAGGCATATGAGCTTCGCATTCCAAGCAATCTTAAAAAAAAGTATAGTTGTCTTAAGAAGTAACCTTGAATTTCATGCCTGTCACTTAATGAGATGTAAAACTATGCTAATAGTGTATATGATTCAGCTACTGGATAGCTATCATTATCATTATCGATTACATATGCCTTATAGTGTATCATATCCTGATAACAAGTCTAGCATAAAAATGATTTTTTGTCAAATACAAAGGAAAAGTGTCTTGCTAAATGAGGAGTTTGGACTTACTTGCCAAGTCAAAATATGGGAAGATAGGACTTGAGCATAAATAAGCCAATGGAGCTCTTCTGTACTGATTCCCCCAAGGTTATCACGTTCTTCTTGCAAGAGAATATTGGCCTCATTGCTCCCCGAGTTCAAAAGCTCTATAGCATGAGGTACCATCCTGTCAATGAATAATAAATGTTACACCGCACGGAAGAAAAAGCATCTCCTCAACTCAGGTCAGTATATATTATTTTGTAATTTTAAAATTCTTCAAAAATTATCAATCAGATTGCATTTAGGACAAAAGAGAAGGTTTTAGACTTTTTGTTTGTGTTTCTAGAGGCCAAATACATCATTTACCCCAGTACTTGGCACTAAACATTGGATGAGCCCCTTACTAACCCATTTAGAAGTTGCTTAATAACCCCCCTGTGCTTGGAAAAAGTGGCATATCCCCCAATTCCTATGCGCTCAATATTGTTTGAAAAGTACGTGCTCTGCCAGGGGCATGCTACTCTACTTATTTATCTGTAAAAATCTTTTCCTTCTACTGTTTTTCTAATATTGATAACCAAATTAAAGTATTTTTGGGATATATGATAAGCTGCAATATGGCATTTCAATAAAGAATTATGAAGTTGTGGCAGCAGCAAGAATTGTACGTTTCTAATTAAATAAAAAGTAAAATAAAATGGCATTCAGTGACCTCCACTTAATACTCATTATTGTGGTGAGTTATATATCTAAACGTGAGTGACAAGGTGGTTGGTACTCAATCAGGATTTATCTCTGCAGGTCTATATCAGATCCATAAAATGTTACTTTTTCCAAAAGGAGGAAGCTATTTTCCAGAAATTTCTGAAAAAAGTATCTAAATAGATAAGTTTCTCAGGTAGTCAGGCGTATCAAACACCAGAATATATTCTCTTGGAAAATATTTCCCAGGGAACACATGGAGCGTCAATGTATAGTACAGTTAGAAGCTTACGAAATCACCGGTTTCAGCTTCTTCAGGTCCCATACAACTGCAGAAGCACAAAGTATTCAATACTTGAACTATATATGTATTAAGAAGATAAAAACTTATAAGCCTATCTAGCTTCCTCACCAGTTATTCCATTCAAGGAAGTGGACGCCAGTATATGCTGAACTTTACTATTCCAAGAGAAAATGTTTTTATAATTGAACCTTCATGCTAGATAAGCTTTAATTTCATGCTGCATGAAAAAAATAAAATTGAGCCCATTGTATATGGAATATATAACATTGAGAATCCTCATCCAAATTCACATTACTAAAAATGAAGAAAAAGACATTAGGAAAGAACAGATGCTGCTGATCTGACAACACATAAATACTTAATGTCAATGACTTGCAACAAAAATAGCAGTAGTTCCAACAAACTTTTATTGCAAATGAGAATTCAAGTCACAGAAACTCCTTCATTTATGTTATGATTATGAAGTTGTGCATTTTCACAAGTAAGAAATGCAACATGTATACAAAATAAAATACCTAAAATTCCAAGCATTGCAAACTCCAAATGCTTAGTGATGAAATTCGAGAACTAAATAACTGGATTATAATCAGACATTGAAATCGCATTGGACAATATATGGGAATGTCTTGATTTGACAAATGATTGCTAGTTTATACGTGTTAGAGCCGTATAGATTATATAATGAAATAAAATACATTTTTTACCCACAAAATTAGAAATGAAAACTCCCGAAGCAAGTTAAAAAGATCAATGGATCGAAAAAGTTCATCAGCAAACTTGCAGTTTCATCAGCAAAGTTCAAATAAAATACTAATGGAGAGAACTGACCTGCACTTGAAGCTGAAGTTGATTCAAGTATTCGATTGCCTCATCTAGCATAGAAGCTTTATCTGTCTATCAAATTATGATGTATAACATCAAATTATTCCTTCGAAATATAATATTATAATTTAGAGCTTAATAATTTGTTGATGGACTACCTTATTAGAATTCGGAATAAGATTCCGCAATGCTTTCATTTTCTCATTAATCCTGCTCCTTCGCTGGGTTAAAGGTGGAGGAGATGAGATAATAAAGAGAATAGGGATAAGCATAATATTAGGGAGAAAATAAGCATAAAGCTTAATATAATTTCATTGATAAAATGGATAGAGATATACACTAGTACTATTGCCATAGCTGGCATTACACCTCACACAAACAAACAAAAGACACTAACTGTCTATACCACTACTAATCTTTGGCTGGAGACTTAGCCTTCAAGGAATATAATTATCTACTTCTTTTTTTCTTTTTTTTTTTGAAAGAAAAAGGACAATATAGGAGACCCAAGACCGAGCATCCCAACTAGGTTGGTACCCCCGGGACTTGGAACCTATACGGCCCGAAATATATATATATATATATATATAAACCATTCTCAAGTTGAGAATGATGAAAGAGAGTTACAATTCCAAAATAATAATAGATGGAAAGTTACAAACATCCGAAAAGGAAAATGGAAAGGTCTTTTTCCTGCATTTGAAATAAAAATAACAAAGGTGAAAACTAGAAATTATGATGTCAATCGAGCCCTCCTTGTCTTCGAAAACCTTTATATTCCTCCGCTTCCAAAGATTCCAAGCAATATGAAGCCACCAACTCGAACCAAAGTCACGACAAGCACCACTCTTAAAAAGCATATGCCACACCACCAAGAATCTGTGAGGTGTGTTTAGTATGACAAA
>CAOJBI010078429.1:0-11229 GCA_948277035.1 Euphorbia corollata
CTCTAGAAAAAAGGTATTGGTGAAGTTGTTTTTCATTTTTAACATTTCTGATTCCTCTCTCGCCGTACCAAACTGTCAACAGCTTCTCTGAACCTCGTCCTCTTCCACGACATTCCGGCCTCCGCCCGGGGGTGGATCCTCATCGCTGCTACCTATTCTGCATCGGAAGGTAATTACATAATATAGTCTCGAAAACATTTAAGTATGTGTGAATTCTCTACTTCTTCTGATTCTTGTTTCTTCCGGTCTCTGCTTTCTTGCGTTTCTGGATGGATGATCTTGTTCTGATTCCTGAGATTTTGCAAACAATATAAAAACAATGGCTGACTATATGCTCGGAAAATTATATTAAGACTATAATTGTTCTTTTTTTCATATATATTTCGAGGGTCGTTGCAAGAGGAGAGGTCCGTATTGATTTCAAGTCTATTTTCTGCTTCCGAACAATCTTTGCAAAACTTTCCTGCAGTTTGTTTCAGCTGGTTCCGTCTTTAGGTGCTGAGCTGTTGATTTTAACCTGCTCTAGCTGACCTTAAGTGTTTGCTTTTTCAGAGATTTCAGTTCGGATCCTTTTAGTGTATCTCAATAACCACAACTTTTGAAAACTTTGGATGTTAAGTCTCACTGATTTCATAATTTTCTCTTTCTTTCCACCCGAAGAATGAAAAGCTTGACTCTGAGATACTACCCTTCATGTGGAATTTTTTAATCAGATTGAACCATGGTGGCAATGAATTCAATAGGGTTAATTAATTTACAGTGTAGAAATAATTCCAAGTGATGTACAGTTCGTTTGTAATTTCCTTTGGTATCTACTTCGGTTTCCTTGCCTTTTTCTATATATGTACCTTATCTGTACAATGATTCATATTTGATCTTCTATTGATCATCCTTTACCTTTTTCATTGGTCATCTTCTTTGGGAAACTCTTGTGGTTAGTATCTTACAATTATGGCCAAACCTGTTGCCGCCCCCAGTGTCACTTCCACTACCTCAAGTTGCTTAAATTGTACAAGCTTGATACTTTTGTCAAACGCTAACTCAACTATCACTCCCCAAATTAAGGCACGGGAACATTTTAATCATTTTTCAAAACAATTAGGACTACCTACTAGCACAAACGTTTTAAGCAAGCAATGGAGGTGGAAGTTACAGAATGGAGGGAGCTTCCATAAACATTTAACAAGTTCGGAGGGGCGCGAAATGGGTTTGGCCTAAAATAATGGGATGAGAGGCTAAAGCAGTGGTATTGTCTGCAGTTGGAGGCAAGTAAACTGTTAATATGGTTGCTCTTGATGGCTTCAAGATGATTCCTTTCCTTTTTTAATAAATAAAAAAGTTCGTTAACATAATCTGTATTGCACACAGTTCCTGTTTTCGGACAAGAATAATAATATGTGTTTTATCTAGGGAATCATCAATTATTGAACTTTCGGCTACCATCGGTGTTTTACTGGTAGTGGTACTGCTTACGAATTTCCCCTTTTCTTTAGACTTGGCACTCTTTAAAGGTTTTAATAATCATTTTCACCTTTTCTCTAGACTTGTCACTCTTTACAGGTTTAAATAATCATTTACAATGTAGCATACGCATTCTTTTTTTTCCTTTCAATTGTTTTTGTTTTAAGAATCTCTCTGTTTTTCATTATACTTTCGTGTTTTTTACCTGTGTTATTTTAAATGTTCTTCTGTACATTGTCTTCATCTTCACTGCAGTTCATCCCATATATGAGGTGAGAGACATTAGATTATGGCAGATTTACCAGGTTATATGCGTTCCTGTTTGGATACCGGGAAACTTGCTTTCTTGGCTATCTTGGTCTCTGGCGGAATTGTTCTACAAATTTTGGTCTGTCATACTTCATTGTTATTATTTTCCATTGTGATTTTCTTGAAGTCTGCTGAATTTTATGTGTGATGACCAACAAAATTTCTTATTCATCAATTTTTGTGTCAGGCATGTGCGCTGTACAATAATTGGTGGCCTATGCTAACTGGTAAGCGACTCGATCTTTTGATGTCAGATCTGTGCATACACAAACAGACACCAGCACACACACGTAGTCAGTGTGTAGAATAATTCGTGGAGAGAACATTAAATTAGTATTATTTTGGTGACAAGATAGATGGAAGAAAATGACTAAGGGACTGGAAACAAATGTAATATACTTTGGGCGTGGAGAATATAATAGAAAATGTAAGGTGCAATCTACTTAAGTTTAAAGATGATGATATTTAGTGCAGGACGATATAAATACATGCATATTGATGTATATTGGGTTGCTGGAGTTGACGGAGTCAGTGAATATATGATGAAATTAGAGTTAACGTTGCACAAAGTCGATAGACAAACTAGATTGAAGAGAAAAGTTAGGAGAATGAACATGGGAGGCTAAACTCAAACACGCGATGTACACAAGAAACAACTTAAGGAAATGAATGCCCGGAACATCATCTTTTGTTGATGAAAATAAGACAAAAAAACAATGGAGTAAGATCTGTAATATACTAAAAGATGAGGTTTTCACCAGAGATTTGGAGACAGTAATGGTAACATCTCTTTACAAATATTTTCGACGGGTAAATAGTAAAGGTAAAAAGAGAGATCTAGGCAAAAATGTACTATTTTTACCCAAGGGAAACGCCTAAAATATGTGCACTAAAACTTTAGAAAAGCACGGTAATTTGAGAACAAGAAATGATTTCAATTGGATGAATGGGAAAGATGTAGATGAGAATTGTCACATGAGGAATTATTTTAAGGATTTAACAATTAATAGATTTTGCACAAATTTTAGCCTCAGTTTGAGCGTGCAAAAAGATCTTTACTATAAATTCGTGCTTATATATTCAGCATTGCAGATAGAAATTATGCATACTGACAGCAGTTTTTCCCAATCTATTTTTGCAGTGATTATGTATGTGCTTCTTCCTATGCCTTTGTTGTTTTTCACTGGTTCTGATAGTTCTGCTATTTTTTCGGAATCTGATAACAGGTAAGACTTGTTCACCTTATCCAGATTAAGATCTGACCCTTTTTCTTGTGAAATAAGCAAGAAAAGGATGACTTAATTTCAGTTGAAGAAGAGTTCTTATTATTGTTTACTGATAAAGCGATGATTGATTGAGCAGTTGGGTGAATGTAACAAAGTTCTTGACTGGGGCCTCAGCAGTTGGAAGCATAGCAATACCAGCAATCTTAAAACATGCTGGGGTCATTGGCTGGGGAGCATTGGCTATGGAGCTTTCTTCATTTTTTGTGTTTGTGATAGCCATCATGTGTTATATACGCACGAATGACGATAGTGGTTACAGCATGCTCTGAAATGTGGCCTATGGGTTAGTTGTACAAGAATCTCTGATCTTCGTGCCGTTATGTATTCCTTTGCTATGGTGGTTAGCCTTACACCATACGATGTATGATATGTACAAAATTGGGAGGTTTGGTTTTCCTCATTTACTTTTTTAAATATTTATTGTGTGTGCATAATGTTAATTGACAATAGTCGAGTTAAGAGGTGGATTGGAACTGTTTTCGTGTAGAGGGAGGGAACATGTGGTATATATGTTTTGAATGGTTTGAAAAATGTCTTCTATCAATTTGTCCACACACAAGACCAATTTGAAAGCAATATCATTGTTATATGTTGCATATTATTTTTGCTTTTATGGTCAAAGTTATTCCATTATTTTATACATTAGCACTTGAAAAAGATGATTCAAACTAAAGAGTAATTTCAGACTTCAGTCACACAAACAGTCCTAAAAGAAAATTACAAGAAGCCATGAGGAAAATTTACAAGACCTTTCCAGCTGATTGAAAATCAACAACTCGGGAATCCATTAACCATGTTTAAGGCAAGGACATACATTTGCAGAAAACAAGTTAGTTAGAAGGAACAGTATTGCTGTTAGAAGTCAGGTTCTGGGAAAGATAGCCAGTGAACAAGTCATAAGTGGAGAGGAAAATAATTACAGGTAGACGAATTTTGGTCCCCCATGGAGAAAAAAACTCCTAACGACTTGGACAATCTCAGTTGTCGAAGTCTACCACCCACTTGTAAAGTTTAAACAATTAATCAAATGTCTATGGATATTGTCTAGTCTATATGATCTGGTCCACAAACTACTGAAATTAAGGTCTATATTTATGTATAAATAGACTTTCACAATATTATATAATGTAGCACAAAATATAGAATTAACCGAGTTTGTACGTTACGAACTAACCATGAAATTTGATCAAATGGTGATCAATGATAAAAAATAACGGTTAATTTCTAAAAAAGTGTTGGGCGAAATGGCATTCATCACACGTCGACAAAGCTATTTCAGCAGGTCACAATATGATTTAGATAATTTAACTTTGTAGATTATTATATAATTTGAAAACTTCTTTAGACTACTAATAATTTAATCAACTATGCATGACTTTTAATGGTTAAGACATCTTAAGATGACAAACATTTATCGTTATCTTGTAACACAATGAGATAATTTACAGCCGTAACTCTCTAGTTATCTCGTATCCCGTTATCTTTAAGGTACAGTCATGGCAAGGAAATACACAACAGTTAAAGCAAAATACATGAGCTGGTAGTTACAAAAGATTACATTTCACAACTGTTTTGTTACATTTCATCAGCGACTGTCACCTTCTCGCATCCTGAATTCTCCTTCAACATCTTTGGCAAAAACCAATGACCGCCGTTTCGCTGCTGGAAGTATATGATTCCACAGAACAACACACAACCTGCAGGAATAATCACATCCCAAGCAGTCGAGTAATAATCACCAGCAGGATTTGCATACTTGTATGACCACTCAAACGCATCCACATAGAAATATGCACGAAATAGATCGTAGCTGTGTGGCAACACCCGAACCATTGTTGTCCCGAAGTAAAAGAAACAAGACAGAACATTCTGTCTCGAGTTGTTAAAAATGTTGAGGATGATCTGAGGCAGAAGGAAACCGTCAAGTATCAATCCAGCATAAGACCTCAAGTCCATCCAAAGGGAATGCTGTTTGCTGCCAATGTACGTAAGGTTCATCCTGTCAAGCCTGAATTCATAATTTTTCCAATTAATCAACAAAGCGATCAAGCCTCCAGCTATGTATAACGGCAGAGAAACGTAGAGTGTTTTCCTCTCAGCAATCCAGGCTGCCTTCTGGTTTTCGTTGGCTAATCTTGCTGATGAGACAAGTTGCAGAAGCCGAACTTGCAGCAGGAATGCCACCATTGTCACAATCCTTACTATTACCTCATTGACTTCAATCCATCCCCCGGCACTACTAATGAAAGATCGGCTATTTTGCTTTGAGAAGAACAAGGCTTCGAAGTTTAGCACTAGAGGGATCATGTGCCCAAAAGTAAGGATTACGAGCATGAGAAGTGAGACAAAAGGATACACATCGGGATGTTTTTTCAAATACCAGATCTGGGATCCTGCAAAAACACATACTAGGGTATTAGAGATCAAAGCCATTATGATCTCCAAGTCCATTCTCCATATTGCCCTTCCGAAACTGGAATATGGAACTCCAGAAAATGAAAGGGGTTCAAAGTATTGAGGAGATGACTTTTCTCTGGTACTTTCAATACGTCCCTTGATTCGACCTCCTGAATTCAATGGAGGAAACTGGATATCAACAATAATTTCGCAGTCCACGGTATTGTTTGTAGGTATTCGATCATATGCAACAAATGCCTCCATGGATTTGCAGCCTGCCATACACAGGACTCCTGTTTCAGTATCATAAACCCCTTCAGAAGAAATTAAAAAACCTTCGTATTTCTCCGAAGAAGTATTATATTGTGACATGCTGATTCTGTAACTCACGTTCAGTGGCTGAAGATTTTTCTCAGTCTTTGAATAGCTCGATGAGGAGAAACTATTCCTTGTAACCAGTTTAGTTCCAACAGAAACAAGCTCAGCGTAGCTGAAAAACTGTCTGAAATTGCGATTCCTCATGGACATTTGAAATTGCATGCTGTATGGATTTCCATCTGGAAACTGTCCTCCATCCCTTCTCTTAGGCTTCTTTGGACATGCCTTTCTAGCTCTGTCAATCTGTGTATACTCGTACTGCAACCCTGGAATTTCAACTGTATCACTTCTATAGCTACGAAAAGTAATATTTTTAAAGTGACCAGACCCATCTGCAGTTTTGTTGCTCCATATTTTTCCCACCATTTTACTAGTGCTATTGATTGACAGAACTGCAGGAAATCTCAAGCTCAACTGCACCGAACAATCCTCAACTTGAGAGCCATCCAAAGAGTTGGTTGGAGTAGAGATTCTACAAGCAACAGCGCATAATTGATTCTGCCGCGTGTTCCATGATCCTTCAGCTACCAATGTTCTGTTTGGATTGAATGGGGAGTAGTAACTAGAAATGCTGCTGTTGGTGAATTCTACAATAAATCGTAGAATGCGCTTATCATCTGCACATTGAAATGAGCTCAAAGACATGACCTGCGGCAAATCTCCTTCGTTGTCTCCAAAAGGATTACAATTCTTTGAAGAACTGCATTCATTTGAATATTGTAGTTGAAATGAATTCGCCTGGGAAAATGCAGAACAGAAAGAAAAGCTCAATGGTAACATCATTGACCTCCTCGCAGCATCAACATCACCAATACAACCATAATCAGCTCTTTCTGCACCCTCGGTGTATTTGTAATCCATCAAAGGGAACATCAACAAAGAAATTGGCTTAAAATAGCTAGAATCATCAGCAGAATTTAGACTCTCCAGTGTCCCTCTAACTAAACTAGTGATATTACTTGGACTTCTAACATCACTAAGCTTAAGAAGAGCAGAAAGAGAATCATGTTTACCCTCTCCAGAGAAAGCAGCAGCTGAGCCAACCATGCATAGCTTCCCACTGGGTTTGGACCAAAACCCTTCTATCTCAAAACTCAGAGCACCAGTTTCAGACCAAGAAGAAATTTCCAAAGAAGATTCCGAGAAACCGTGTATACGGCTAGGTTGGAGGATCAAACTCGCTTCAACCTTGTAGACACCATCAGCAACAGTCCTGTAGACTTTATGGGTACGAAACAGAAGAACTCTTCTGTAAGTTGATGAGTAATAGAAGCGAGACGAGTCTCGATGCTTCAATACATCATCCCCACCAAGGTAGTAACCATCCTGATTTGGAGGAAAAGGGATAGTAGTTGTTGATTCTGGATCAGTTGGCGTTGATTCAGGGACAATCAAGGCACATTGATCATGGTAACTGGCGCATGACACAGTACTTATGTAGAATAAAGAGGCAAGGGCTAGTAACCTCATCATGCGAAGCCATGAGAGTTGATGCCATGCCTTGGGAGTGTTATCCATAGAAAGATGATGGTTGAGGAAAAGTGGAATGAGTTCCTACATATGTAAAGACATCATATATAGCCCAGTACTCCAATAAAAAACAAGTCTTTTTGACCCCACAAGTCATCCCTATTTACTGCGACATGGAAAAACAGTGAATTGGAAAATACTTGCCAAGTCTTTGCACATGGAAACAAAAGTCTTTGCACGCCTCAAATAAAATATCAAGAAAAACAGCAGCATCAAAATCCCATCAACGTTTGAATTGTCAGCAAAGGCTTCATAAGAAACTTCCCGGCAATAATGAATTGAGAATGACCACAGAGCCCACGGTATAAGATGGGGAAGGGAGAACCAATGAAGAGAACCTGTCCCACATAATTATTCCTAGATTAGATTAAAAAAAAGTTGAGAGTACACGAAGTAATTTATCATCATCAGTTCCATTAGCTACTCCACATATGGCTTGTAAAGAAGGAAATGTAGCAAACATAGGCATTAGGAGAATGGCTGTCATATATAGAGATTGTGCCTCGTTCTTGGAGACCATTGGTTAGTACAACGCAAGAGTTTAAATGCCTATAGATTTAGTAAATCATTTCCAGACAAGAAAACCGTTTTCAACAAGGCAACACCAATACATGGTGCTTCTGGTACTTCAACCACAACAAATTTCTCCAAAAACAACCACAAAGATTATAACAAGCATGCGCATAGTCATACAAGATCAAATCATATCACTTAATTACAAAGCCACGACAATTGACTTTTGACAAATTGGTCTGTGGTCAGGTCTACAGCCATTAATGGAACTTCAATTCATGAACCTCTGTCATAAATGTTTTTTTTTATATGATCATTCAAAAAAGTAATCAAGTATTGATTTGAAGAAAAAAAAAAGTACAATGCTTTAACCATTACATATTCCATGGAAAGCTTACAATTTGAGCTTAAAAGGTTTAGATCATCCGTGCTCATAAGGTTACAATTACAAGATAATTAAACACCAAAAAGGGAAATTTATTAATTTATCAATCATACAGTGAAATTCACCATTCGCTTTGTTTTGCAATAACTCAGTTTAATTTTCAACACTGTTGTTCTTCGACTCCGATAAAATGTCGACCACACTCTCAAAACACCACGCGGAACTGAGGCGCGTCAGAATCAGTAGCAGGGATGATTTCCCAACGACAAGGCTCCAGCTCATCCGATACAGGACAATATCCGGCAAGGGTAACCTTATCGCCGGAAGCATTTACAGAGCCGAACTCAAAAACGGTGACATTATCGACAGGGCGAGGAACCTCTACAGCGCCATTCAAGCCGGGAACTTCAGAGGGCGAGCTGTCTGGTTTGGAAGTATTGTTGAGGGGCTGAGTAGGTTTTGAATCAAGCTTAGGGCTTCCTTTGAACCAGGAGAGGAGACCCATTGCTGAAAATTGAAATTTTGCCGACTAGGGTTTTTTTCCGGATGAAAGGAATTGGGAATATTTGGGAAATTCTAGTGTTCGAGCAAAATAACAAAAATGACCTTCTTCGTCTAGTAATATTTGGCAATACAGAAACCTTTATAGATTTATCATTTATCATAATTTTCAATAGTATTAATTAACCAATTTTGACAAATTTTATCTTCCTTGCATGGTGTGCATAAGTTTGGACGAATAAGATTTGTGAAAAAATCAGACCAATATGTGTATTCATTGTGATATGGTTAACGTACAAGATCAATTTCTAATATTAAAATTCAATATCGATGTGCCTAAATATAATATAACAATTTCAAAGAGAAAATTGACCTTTTAATATACAAATATAACACAATTTTGTTTGTAATTTTTATAAATTATAAATTTGAAGTTTTGCTTAAAATTTCCATATCCAATTTTTATACTTTGAATAAGTTAAAAGATTAGATTTGAATTCCACAAAATTTGTCATATTATAAGCAGGGCCGTCTCGGAGGTTTTTGGGGGCCCTGAGCAATAAATTTTAAGTGGGCATTCGTAGAATGAAAATAAATATGCTTAAAAAATTTAAACGACAAATTTAATATTTCGTAATATTTTTACACAACAAATTTTTTATTAAACTTTGATAAATACATATTAGGTATTTAAATTACAATATTATCACTTCATAAATATTTATCGAATTATTATATCTAATATGTATATTAAATTTTTTTTATGAAAATAATGATAATTTCGTTATAATTTCACTTATTGAGAAAATAATTTTATAACTTCTTCAGTAAAAATGAAAAATTCTTCAATATAAGAAGGAAATATATAACAATTGAAAAGAAAATATTATTTAAATCATTGTTATTGAATTTATTAAGCATAGGAGAAAGAGAAAATGAGATAAAGATATTAAAATCAAGCAGGAAAAAGAGAAAAAGGAATAAGAGGCAGAGAAATGGAAAACGTAACCGACAGGAATCGATCCCGCGTAGGATGAGAAAGGGGTGCGCACTCTTACCACCAAAACAAAACATTCTTCATGTCATCCTTTTCATAGTTTATGTATATATATTATTATTTTCTACACTTGAACTGCTCACCAGAAACTCGGGGCCCCCGGAAACTCGGGGCCCTGAGCGGTCGCTCACCCTGCCCCCCCTAATAGCCGGCCCTGATTATAAGTTAATTATAAGCTAAAATTATGTGGACTTTGAAAATCCACATTTAATAAGCTAAATTTTATTAAGTTCAATTCTATATTTTGTTATATATTACACCAAACATGGAAATTCCAAATCAAATGAATTTCAATACGATTTCATTTGTTACAAGCAAAGTATAGTATTTTTTCATAACGAAACCAAAACTTGAGATATAATTATTTGTAGAAATATATTCCAATATATTCTACGGAGCACAGCAATATGAAACATAGAATCTACTCTTTCGTGTATATAATTTAACTGCAATCATATATAAATATGGGTCAGATTATATTTACACAACTCCAATTTACAACAATATCATAATCCACCGTCCATTTGCTTTTCGATCGTGAATTCCAACTCATTTTTAATAACTTGTTAGAGGATCCTTTTCTTTATCATTGGTTGATCGTCATGCTGTCTAAAACCAACTTCTACTTCTCGTCGCTGTCATTTCGAAATCAGATTTCTCTTCATCATTGTTTATTTATGGATTTTTAATTTGAATTGGATTTCATCTTCGATTCCTCCACCTCCATGAAAAAAGCGTTTCGGAGAAGATGATACAAGAGGATAATTGAATTAGCACAATGGTGGCTAAATTGAGCTTTGTCCATATAGTTATTCTGGCACTAGAAGGTTGAGATTATAAATAATTATCCGGGTTTGTATTTGCATATGATAATTGAGGGATATTTCTTGGTGTCTCTGATCTTGATTTTTTTCATATCTGGGTTATGATTTGATCATCATAATGATGTCTAGATTGAGGGTTATCTTATAAAGTTTTTTGAATTTCTCATCAACCATATTCCAACTCAAGATTTGGTCAAATTTTGTCGGTGGTTAGCAATTTCGTTCAACTTAGAGAACTCTATAGAGTTTGAATCATTATTTAGATTCAACGGCAGTAGCCTCTCCATGGACTATCATTGCAACAGCCTCATATCGATGGACTAAGAACATGATGATTCACTCTCTATTAACAAATCAAAATCGGATAGAGATTTGACAAAAGAGGGGTACATAATATTTAATGATCAGAATATGAGTTGGCATGAGGGTTGTTTTTATCACCATACAATTAAAAAGCAATGGACGATGGATGATGATATTGTTTAAATTGTGTAAATTGAGGTCCTGTACATATAGACTGATCCTATAAATATACCATTGTATAATTGAGTTATAGAGCAATTAACACATATCACAACCACATGTTAC
>CAOJBI010078856.1:0-17654 GCA_948277035.1 Euphorbia corollata
GTTGAGCAAACTCGGATTATTAGAAACCATCTTTTGAGAATCCGACGCAGGGAAACATTGATTTTCAAAGAGAGATGCCACAAAATCGGCATTAGAAAAAGCTGAATCCATATCGACGATCAAATAATCAAGAAACAACGATGAAGAATTAGGGTAAAGGTATAAACCCTAGCGAGAATATCCAAACCCTAGCAGAGCCATCATTGAAATCGACCTATAAGTTAAAAAATAAACATATAAGTTAATTCAATACTTATGTTCTGTGGTACAATTGGTAGTTTCTTGTTAAACTATATAGGAATTTAATGTATGCACAATTCAACAAGAAAACTGAAAATATTTTGGTAAGAAAAAGGGCTTTAGTGAAGGCAAAACTGCGGTTCAAGACAAAAAGTAAAGCACAAAAAAGGACATCTACATAAAACCAGACTGCAAAATAAGACAAAATATAAGAAAGAATTATAGTAATTGTCACTTCAATGAATTGATGCATATCATTCATCTTATACGGCTTAATCTTTGCACTATATGTTTCTTGTTTTATTTTATTAATTAAATTATATTTCGCCGGCCGCTTACTGACTGTTTATGATATTTAAATACAAATATGCAAATATATAACATCGAGTACCGGAGATAAATCAAAATCAATTGAAAACTTGAACTCTAAATAAATAATGGGTTCTAAATATGTTGCTGGTTTGGCCATATTTGGTATAATATTTTCAACCGTGGCCATGGCTGCTGAATACATAGTTGGGGATGCTGATGGCTGGGACGTTGATCCTAATTACTCCCTTTGGGCTTCCACCAAAGTCTTCTATGTTGGTGATACATTAGGTAACTTTTCTAATCATAACTTCCTGAGTTTTTACCAAATACACTATCTCTCGATGTTTTAGAAAATTAATAAATGACTCGTTTTTTATTATATAAAATATCCATTCATCTTACATTATGTGTTTTTCTATCAAAAATTTTAAAAAACATATATTTATATGATTTTGTTAATTACATGTCTATCATTATAGAAAGTACTTTTTTGACGATTAAATGATTGCACGAGGTAAAATAACAATAAGAAATGACATAATTAGGGAGGTATAAATTATTTTCCAAAACACAGGGCCATTATTCAATGGCTTTTATATACCAGTATTTGCAGTTTCTAAAGACTACCTTTACTGAAATTCTATATGCAGTATTCCGGTACGAACCACCTCACAACGTGTATAAAGTCGACGAAAACGGGTTTAGAGATTGCAAGGCATCTGGGAATGTTTTAAACAGTGGAAATGATACATTGACACTGACTGAGCCTGGGAAAAAAGGGTATATATGTGGGTATTCTGATCATTGTTTAAGGGGCCAGAAGCTTCTCATCAATGTAATGTCTAATGCTTCTACTCCACAGCCTCCTCCTAATCATTCCTATAAATTCTCTATCCAGTCCGGGTACAACTCCATTCCTGCAGTGCTGCTTATAATGGCAGTTTTTGCACTTTGATCCTATTTGTGTTCATCTTTTTATTATTTTAGTTTCTTGACTGAAGAATGATATAGTCGTGTTCATCTTAACTATGCTGTTCACTCTTCCGGAAAGTGACTAATTGTGTTTATTCCATTCAATCTAATGAGAATTGCTTCGAAAACATCATCCATCTAGACTGCTGTTGCCATAAAAAGGTTTTTACGATCTACAAGACATTGCCATTTGGTTCACGGAATAGAATAGGCAGGCGCTCCTTTTTACAGCCAAAGTCACATTTCCACCATAAATATAAACACGAAAGTCAAAATACAAGAAGAGAGTAGTAAGATGATACAGAAACGGGTACTCGACAACAATTTATAGTGACATTCTGAAAAAATTTAGCCAGGGATTTATTTGCATGTCAATAAACAAAATTTAGTGTCCGTTAAGATGCTTTGTTGAAAAAGTGTTACAATTATCTACATAATGCTTTGTTGACAAATAGTTTGCTCCTCTGCCGTTTGTTCCACCTCGCAATGATCAATCTGTACAAAATTAATTCAACGGGCATAACATGAGCACAGATTGAGGTCATATCATTAACAAGTTTTGGCAGCATTTATACAAAAGTAGAGTTAAAATTCATTAGCAACTGCAACATAGTTTTGCATATTAATCTCACTTATAAAGACTAGAGATGTGCCCTTTTGAAAACTCAGGGAGTAACAGCACCTCATCTAAAAAAAACATATAAAATAGTCCCTTTCGCAATCCACAGAACACCATACAACATAATCTTGACAAGAGTTATAGGTAATGATAATTATAGTATTAATTCAAAATTTTATTGATAACTCCAACTTCTTTTTAATTTCTAAGGCCAGAAAGTTAACTTACATCTACGGTAGTCTCTACGAATACCACGATAAGGAGCCTCTTCCCTCTGCACAAAATCCACAAATTGATTTTCAATAAACTGAATAAAGATATTACATCTATACGATTCTATCCTAACATAAACTCCGATTGGACAATTATATGTTTCAGTCGCAAAGGAGGATTCAAGAAACAGAATATAAATGTGGATTGGAACCAGAAGAAGCAGGAAGCACAGGTGTACATGAATATGTTAACGGAAGTCATGTTCATAATATCTATTCGAGAATATGTAAATATGCGATTTCTATGTCATTTTACTCAGGCAGACAAAGCAAAAGGCCTTGCCAGCGATCTGTCAGAGAAATAAAATTATGTAACTTATTAATCCATACCTGTAAACTGTTTGCATAATCTGAAAATCTGTGACCTGACAAATGAAGCATTAAAATGAAGTCAAAGTGATAATAGACCATAGATCATATGATATAGCACAACAAGAGGTTCAAAAAGGTTTACCTAAATCGCAATCAGCATCTCGTTGCTGATAATAGGAATGAGAAGTTGTCCTAAAACCTGAGGGAGCCTCACCATGGCTGAGATGGCCACAACATAAGTCAATGAAAAAATGTATAAAAAAATTTCATCTAAAAAAGTGTCTGCTCAAAGTCAGACATCAGGACAGAAAATCTTAAAAGATACTCATGACTAAGTTTCAAACATATTAACATATCAAAAACATTACAGCGAATTTAAACAAATACCTAAGCCTTTCGATCGGAAAAGAATTTTCGAAACGCATACGACTGTATCCTCTAGGATCCAGATAGTTTAGATCATCTCCCTGCATTTATTGAGAAATTCCTTAGGCCTTTCGACGATGGCGTTTGGTGTACAAGTCAGAAATATTTATCTAGCTATCAGTCTGAACAACTTACAAGTGCAGAAAGCGGGCGTTTATGTCCAGGTAACAAACGAGTATAATCCTCGTTAGCCATTACCCGTGTATAATCCTCGTTAGCTGTAGCTACCATGAGAAGAGAGGAAAAATGAAATCAAACACTTCACTAAAGAAGTCCATTCTTTTAAAAACATAAAATAACCAAGGATTAATTAACAAGCATGGATGACAAAGAATCACTATCATTTTCTACTTCTAACCTCCCTCGACAACATGAGAAATGAAATAAAATAAACGAAAATATTTGTAATTGTATTATTTGGTAAACTAAGAGGACACAATATATAATGCAAGTGCACCATGAATCTTGGTATCGCGAAATACAGAATACAAGAAATTAATGTTCGTAGTTAAAGTAGCATACACCAATCCAGCATATGTGGCAAGCGAATCTTCAAACAATGTACAAAACGTATGCATAACCCAAGCTCCACAAAGATATCAAAATTTAGGTGCTACTGCTTGGCTTGGTTTAGTTGGCTCCTTATATTAGATAAAAACGTTGATAATGTGCATTACTTGGTAAGGTAATAGGATACGCCACATAATGCATGTGAACTTACTAATTACTATCGTGAAATACAGAATACAAGGAATCTAATGTTCATAGTAAACACAGCATACACATCAAAAAAAAAAACTTGCGACCATCGATAAAATTCGTGCAGAACCCTAACTCCACAAAGATATCAACTGTGTCACATCTATATCTTGAGCATTAAGATATAATAATATACACGTAAAAAAGAAAGAGAAAGAAGGCTAAAAAAGTAGAGACAATTTCGTTAGATACAATTTCATCAATCATAATTTTCTTCAGCAAAAGAAACGAAGATAACATGAAAAGGGAGTGAGGGAAAATGATAAAGATAAAGTATCACCATCTAGTGTTGAAAAGAGAGTTGTTTAATATCTCTAAATGATGGAGAAGAGGATGATTTTGAGAAAGATGAGTATGAAGATGATGAGAACGAAGACGTAAGTGATTATAATGAAGTTCAAGTTTAGTGTTTTTTAAAGATGGAATTTTGGAGAGGCTGGGTTTTGAAACAACAACCTTTCACCTCGGAGGTGTACCAATTGAGCTACACCCAATCGGTCAAGTTTAAGTTTTAGTTTATCTATGGAGTCTAAAAATTAGGTAAAAAGTACTATTTGGCAATTTCATAGTTTGGTTAAACTTATCAACTTGATTTTGCCTTTTTAAGAGTGAAACTATGAGTAACTAGATTGAGTGTGGTTTAATGTGTTTATTTTGTACTATTTTTTGCACTTTAGGTTTGGAACAAGTGAATGAAGGGGTAGAATCTTATGTCTCCACAATAACAGGAAACACAAAAGCAATATCACTGGGACATCAAGTGTCTTATAATGCACATCGTTATGGATGTTTTGGGGAGAAGTACATACACAATCAATACATATAGTACCCATATTTTCCAAAATAAAGAGTGTTAAATACATATAACCTCTTTATGCAAAATACACAACACAATATCACGTCTCTAAATTTAACGTGGTATCCTATGAGCAATATTATTTGTGTCACTTATAGGTATAGTAGTTTCCTGATTGGATTGTTGTTTGTGGTTTGCCAACAAAAGCAATATTTACTGGTCTCGATTTTTGGATCCGGTTTCTGCAATATTAACTTCTCAAAGCGTCAACTCATTAGTGTGTTTTTGTTCATTCTTGGGTTATATCAGGATTTATTCTATTACATCTGTATGAAAATTGAGTATATATGCTCAAATTTAATGTGAGAGTGACAAAATATAGACGTAATTCTTGAAGTGATCTTCCAGATCCAGAACCGCTATCATTTTATAAACACATATGACCTCTTTATGAAAAATACACAACACGGTATCACAGGGTAGTCTCTATATTTTACAAAGAGAAATCCATATGGAGTTAAGGAAAGATTTGAATAATGTTTTCCATTAGTACAGTCTATTAGCTAAAATTTTTGCAACTTAAAATTCTAGAAACGAAGATACAAGTTTTTCTCTTTAGAAAAGAAACTGCAGGTAGTATACCCTGGCAAGTTTTAAAACATATATGTTGCATCTTGTACTACCAAAGATAGAATGAAAACATAAGGCCAAAGGGCAAGAACTTGACTTGCATGACTTGAAGGAGACAATTGAGAATTATAATCCCAGTAACAATAAAAATTATAGGTTAAATAAATGGTCATGGTGAAAAGTGGATTTTTCTATTCATTGGTGCTTCATTTTATGGCTTCTTTGATTCGTCAATATTTTAGTTGATCATTGTCAATGAAACATTTAACTTGAAACCTTAAGCTAACAAGTATGGTCAAGGAATATAATTTATCAACTTAAGACAACCCCCGCATGAAAAAACCTCTTGGGCTCAAAGGATGTAGAACTGTAGATACACACTCTACCATGTCTTAAATTTTCATTTACAGAGTCATAAGAATTTGAACCCCATGCTCTTGGTCTAAGAGTCTCTACATGATAAGAAGGAACCCAACAAGCTAAGGCTGATACATTAAGAATAGTCTTTAGTATCACTAATAGTGATGATCTAATTTTTTATCATTCTATGTTTATCTAATCAAACTCCACTGCTATTTATGTCCATGGATTTCTTTTTATGTAGTGCCAGTACCACAATATACTTGGACAAGTTCCTAGAGGTGATTATAGGTTCATTTCTAAGGAAACCAGTGATTTGTGTATTTTGAGAAAAACACAAAAATGGATACGACAACAAAACAATACAATGATTGACACCCATAACTTCCCAATAAAGAGCAGTATATAACAAAGAACATGGTAGAATAATATCTTTCATTGTTACGGTCTATTAATGAAAAATTTGCAATTCCTACTCTTTGCATATGGGTAAAAGTAAGCAAAAAAATCACCTTCAGCTTTTTCGCATAAAACATGTGTATTTAGCACCAACCATGAAAGAAGAGAGAGAGACAAGAGAACATACATGTACTCAATCTTGCTTGCATTTGCTTTCGTAATGCTCGCTCTGCTAACAGTTGTTCTAGTTCAGAAGTTCCAGTGGGCTTCATCATATCATCATTTCTTTGATTGACCACATTTATCATGGAGGTTACCTTGTTCCTTGCATCAACTGGCTTTACATGATCTGGAAGAAACAAAAATGTTTTTGTCACCGAAACAAATCAATATGATTGGAACTCAAAAAAGAAAATCAATATGATTGCCAGTCTCCAAATAGCTTAGAGAATATTTTCTCATTCAGTATATTCGTAGATAACAATTCAGCAATGCCAGTCAATCAATCCCACAAGAAACTGCATAAAGGCTACTTAAACCAAAGTAACTAGTAATCGAGTTAAACTATAGTTACTAAAAAAACAAAGGGCAGTGACATGTGCGGAAAGGAAACATTTGGGAGTTTGGGTTAACACCTCTAATTCATTGCATTCCATTAAAATAACAGAGCCCACATCAAACAAAAACAGGCAACACGCTATAATCGCTCCAAAGTGTGGCAGAGCCAAAATTTTATTTAATGAAACAAAACACAAGCTTCCAGGGATTTAGACCCTCTTGATTCAGTACTCAGAAGTTAGAGTTTCCATAAAATAAACAAAATGCATCGCCGTCCGGGGTATATATTAGTCTCTCAAACAGCCAACTACACATCACACTAGGCGAGGAAGAAAACTTCGGAAGCAGATTAAGCATACAAATATAAATTAGCAGCCATTGACAGACAATCAAGGGTGGCAGAGAGACATATGGTAGCAAAATATTCATTAAAAAGATCAATTATCTAATTCCTCGAACAAAAGAAACCAATTACTCACATGTGCTTGGATCCCTCTTTTTAGTAGTTTCTTTACTAATGGACTTGGTCACTTTCTTTTGGGGCTTTCCTTTAGGTACAGGCTTTGCCAAGGACACCTTCACATAGACCTAAAAATTAAGTTACAAATATATGAGATATATAATAAAATATGAAAGGCTAGTTGAAGAAAATGGTAGCAATCATATTGTTTTGTAAGAAACATCGAACCTGAGATCCCTCATCATGAAGCATCTCATGATTGAAAGATTCTATGCATGCAAGAGCAGCTTCACGAGTGGCAAAGTTAATGAAGGCAAAATCCTTTCTTCTTGAAGAATGCAGATTTCTGGAAAGAACAACATTTTCGATTTCTCCAAACTTCATAAAGTAACTTCTAATTTTCTCTTCATTCCAAGATGGTGGCAAGTATTCAGCATAAACTGACTTGACCTGCAGAATACAGATAAGCAAAAAACAAAAGAATTGCAATGATATTCATAAAGTTAAGAAGTCAGAAGGATAGACCTTGAGTAACTCTTCTTCATCCGGCTCAATTAAGGGTTCAGCCCAGGAAACTTTTATATTTTTAAGCTTTCCGAGGTCCTTTTGGAGTTTCTTGAAAGCAGTTTGAGCATCTCTGCAACTTTCAAGCTCCACAAATGCAAACCCACGATTGCGTTCCAGATTAGTAGGATTAGCCATCACCGTGACTTTATCAATTTTCTCTATACCTATCTCTTGCAGCAGTTTAATGATCTGCCCACACAGTCAATGTTATGAACTACATAACAAAATAACTACCAAAAAGAAGATATCAACACATGTAGAAAAAACTTAAAGATATCAACATATGTAGAAAGAACTTACATCCTCCTCTTTCCATTTCTTGTCAATATTACCGAGAAATATTGTGTCATTGCCCTCAACAGGTTGTGCAGCACACTGCTTCCCGCATATCTGTTGTTCAAAGATTGAGAGAGAGTACTTAACAATTGATTAATGATTAGACTACAATCATGAATAACCCGCCAAATATCTGATAACAAGCAAGACAGGAAACTTGACAATTTACGAAAGAAAATCAAAAACAAAATAAATAAATATAAATCAAAGTTAAAGTTGGTTCGGATTAATCACAAATATATGTAACCAGAAAGAGCTGCATTCCTCAGCAATTATGAACATCTCATGAAGTATTTAATACAAACAAGACATGAAAACTGACGGTCGTTGAATGACAAAGGGTGTTTAAAATAAAAGGAAATACTGAACCTTTATTTGATTGATCAGGACAAAACTATATGTAATGACAAATATCAGCCATTCAACAAAATATGAGATAAAATAAATAAACTATTGATTCGACAACAATCATGAACAACCCACAAAGTGTCTCATAGCAAACAACAACATGAAAGTTGATGGTTGGGAATATAAACAGATGCATATAGGAGGCCAAATTGAACCAGAAAGTAAAAAATAAAATAAAACAAATGAGCCAACTATTGAGAAGTAAATAAATGAATTGTTGCTTAATAACAAGTGTAAAGTATACTTGTAAGAAAACTTCTCAAGATGACGTGATCATGAAATTTTCTCAAAACAAAATAGTAGTAATAGCGAAAACAACAGATTCCACATATATATTTATTCAAGTATCTCTTGGACAAATTCCACATATATATTTATTCAAGTACCATTTCCATCATTCATCATATTAGCAAATAGCATTAGTCAATAACTATAAATATTATCGCTGAGGTATAACATCAGCCAATTTCAGCTTTGATTTCTTATGATGAGTTTTGACTACGACAACAGAGACAACAAACTACTAAAGCAGAGAAAGAAATTTAAGAGTCAAAAGCACACTAAAATTCAAAAGTGAATGATTGTATATCCTATACACAATCAGAAGTTTAAAGAGATTACATGCAATAACATAAAAATATCATGAGAGTCAATTCTGCAAATTCTCACATAAACCCAACTTTTTTTGTATGAGCTCACAGACCCTACTCCAGACATTCCATGTAAAAAATCAGGATATAAAATCAATAAATGAAGGTAGAGTTTGTATGTTTTACCCCTAGCAAATTGAATAATCATCAATACAGAATAGGCCAACTGGTAATTCATATTTCAAATTTGCAATACTATCAAAAAAAAAAAAGATATGTCACTTCACTAAAGTGGAGAAAGTAAAACCAAATGAAAATATAATTTTCACCTCCACATTTGAGTATCTCTCCAGTGCCTTCTTTGCATCTGTGGCTGAAGCATACCGTACAAAGGCATAGCCCTTATTCTTTCCTGTCTTGGTATTTATCATCAATCTCATTTCAACAATATCACCCACTACTTCAAAAACTTTTCTCACATCCTCCTCCTTTGCTTCTGGATTCAAGCCACCAATGAAAATCTCCGTCTTCCTTCTTCTCTTCCTCTCCAACGCTTCCAGTTCTCCACTCAAAGCTATCCGCCCATTACTTGTCTCACTATCTTCCTTCCTTTCCTCGTATCCACTAGTTCCCGCAACTTGAGCAATATTCCCAATTGAATCATCATTCACCACTTCAACTGGAATTTCAATGGCAGAATCAGACTTCTCAACTGTGCACTCAGTTTGTCCAGCATCCGGAAGAATCTCACTAACGAAAGCCTCTTTCCTTTCTTCATTGACAGGACTTCCGCTTATAATAGCCTCATTGGTTTTACCATCCAATGGGATTTCACTCACAAAAGCCTCTTTTTCATTACTCAATGTACACAAGTTTTCAACTTCATCAACAACACCAACACACTTAGCAGAACTATCAGTTTCTTGCTCTGGCATATTTACACCCCCTTCACATTTCTCAATTGCCAATGGAGCAGAAAATGAAGAAGCAACAACCTCTGTCTGCTTCTCCAATCCTTTGTCCTCCGAACTTCCAGTCGAATTATTTATTCCAGAATCTTGAATTGAAAGAGAAATAATTTCCTTATTGCTAATTCTTTCACGACCATCATCAATAATCTCCTCTGACGCTAATTGCTCTTTGAAAGAATCAGCAGCCACGGTTTTGAGTAAAGATTTAGGTACTCTCTTCTTCACCACCCTCTTCACAACCTTCACTACCTTCACCGTCTTCTTCTTTGGTGTAACCTCCGACACATTCTTGGTCAAAGGATCTCCATCAGCACTTCCACTGTGACCTATGGAGTCTTTCTCCTCCTTTCCCGAGCCACAGAACTCGGGAGTCCCATTATCTAGGGTTTCGTGTCCCGCGCATATTTTATCACCTGGCGCTTTCATTGAAGAATTCTGCCGATTATTGTTTTCTTCCGCATTCGCTTCAGTAATTGAAACCGAAGGTATCGCCGGAACAGTTAGTATGCTACCAAGTATAGAGGAATCCGGTAACTGAGAAGATGACAATTTCTCATTGCGATTAAGGAGGGATTCAACAACGACAGAAGAGTCGGAGAAGTTAGAGCTAGAATTGGAAACAAAAGGAGGCTTGGCAGTGGCAATAGCACGGATGGGGCGGCGGGGACCCGGAGTTTGCTTCTTCGGTGGCATTTTTGTTTTGTATGTAGTTGTAATACGACGGTTGAGGCTGAGGGACGCCGCACAAGTTTACCGTTGAAAGATGACTTAACTTGAACCGTTTGGGCCACTTCGGGATTACTTTATCAAGCTAATTTTCCGAAAATCCTTTCATTTTTTAACTCTTTTATGCCATTGTGTCGGAAAAATTCTATAAATAAAATACCCTTACTAAGGTTTGGTCTGGATTTTTTCAAGGTTTTAATATATAAAATATTAATTCTAACTGTGCACATAGAGAATTTAAGAAATATAGGAACATTTTATTTTAGAAAAATAAAATTTACAATAAAAACATACTTTTAAAAGAATATATATATATATATATATATATATATATATATATATATATATATATTTAATTTACAAGATGCTTTGATTTGTGCGGTAAAAGGAAATCTAATTTATCAAAAACTTATATTTACAATTCAACCGCATTTTAGTATATTATTAGAAGATAAACATAAAAATTTAGTTTTAACTTTATATTATAAATTATAAGGAATAAAAATGTCTTGGAGGAAGTAAAGTAATTAGTAAAGTAAAGTAATTACCTTTCTGAATGCTTATGGGCGATGGTCATGCTCTATCAACTTCTCAACACACATCTTGGGCTCTGTTCTTTTCAACTTATTTTCTTTTCTGTTCAGTTCAGTTCAGTCCAGTTCAGTTCAGTTTCAGTTTTCAATTTCAATATTAATTAATATTATTAATAATATTAATAATAGTCATTATTAATAATATTAATTATTAATATTATCAATAATATTAATTATTAATAATATTAATGATTAATAATTAATAATATTATTAATTAATATTATTAATGATATTATTATTAATATTAATAATGATATTATTATTAATATTAATAATATTAATTATTAATCATTAATATTATTAATAACATTACTATTATAATTAATATTATTAATAATATTATAATTAATATTATTAATAATAATAATAATATTATTAATATTAATTATTAATATTAATTATTAATCATTAATATTATTAATCATTAATATTATAATTAATATTATTAATAATATTAAATTAATATTAATTATTAATAATATTAATTATTAATCATTAATATTATTAATAACATTAATTATAATTAACATTAATAATAATGTTATTAATAATATTAATGATTAATAATTAATATTATTAATACTCATTAATATTAATTAATTCAATATTCAGTTTCAGTCTTTTCAGTTTCAGTTTTTTCAGTTCAGTTCAGCCCACCTACTTATCAGTCTAAAAGAACAGAGCCTAATTTTAGTATTTTAAGGCTAGTCTATGTATCTTGGATTACAAATCATGTTGGACAATTGTTAGATAGGGAAACTGATTATTCGACATGTAGGGGGTTTGACGTCATATTCATCAACTTTTTATTGGAGTTGTAACTGTCTCTGATTTTATTAATGAACTACATTTTTCAGTCAGGAAAAAACAACATCGTTATTCATTAAAGTTAAGCATATAGATGGCTTTAGTTTTCTAAAAACAGATGAAACATGGAGAATTTGCTAATTTTGTCCACACACAGTGCAAACTAATTACACTTTTTACCTTAAATTTTGGTGCTTAATTTTTCTATTCATTATTAAATTACACCTAAACTTTTTTTTAGGTTGTACCAAATTTCTAACAGAATTTTAACTCTTTTTGTACAAAAAGCTTGGTTTTGCAATTAATGTGTTTGAAATCTTTTAGAAAGCTATTATGAACTTTAAGAAATGAATATATATACTAGCATTCTAACATATTATATTATTTAATAGATTGTTTAGTTTTATACAAAAAGCTTACTTTTTAAATAATATGTTAGAAACTAGTATGAGCTAGCTAGTAATAGATTTCCGATGATTTTTTAACAATACTTTCATCTTTATATTTTTATCTTAGAACTGGTATAATCATATTAGATTTGTACCTAACAACAATAAGAACAATTTTTTTTGCAAAGATTCGAAGTGTTACCTTTTTCCAGTGATTTCGGATTGATTTCGTAGTTGAATCTCGTTCTTGTGATGCTTTTTGAGTATATTCAGTCTGGATTTTGGGTCGAATCTTGTTGAATGGAGGTTTTTGGACGATCGGTTGATAAGGGATGGAGAGGAGAATGATCTGTTTCAGGTTTTAGTGGGAGAACGTATGATTCTGATCTTTCTGTTGAAGATGAATGAAACTGATATAGATTTTGGATGGGCCACACAAATGTAAATAGGAAAGTGTAAATGAACTTTTGTCTTATATAATTGGTGGAACATTATGGTATGCATGGACTTACGGCCCAAAGAGATGCCGTTTGTTTGCCAGAATAATTGGGCTTGGACTGGACCGCTAATCTGTCGCCTTAAAAGACATCACTGGACGAAAATACGCACTTTAAGACGTCAAATCATATTTCTGATTACTACCTAACATGCCATATTTATAACCTCGAGTAAATTAGGTCAACTTGTCATTTTAATCATTTAAACAAATTAGGAGCCACAATGATTTAAAAAAATAAAAAATTAGAAAATGACATTAGTTAGCAATATGGATGATGTGTTTATATTTAATTAATCGAATCTCGACCTAGGTTTCTAATTAAGAAAAACACAATTGTAATCATAGAAACCGAGAAAATGGGTTTATGCTTCAATTTGGTTTTGTAACTAAAAACCAGAAAGTTAATTGCTAAACTTTGATTGTGTTTAGAAGATGATTAAAATGAATTAGAATTGGTTAAAGTCTTGAAAATGCAAGAAAATTGAGAGCTTTGGCTTTTTTTTTTTTTGAAAATTTTTTCGTCCCCCCATTCTGGAACTAAAGTGCTCCTTATATAGTCTGGAAAAAACTGTTGACGGACAAATTTTTTTGTCCACGGAAAAAAGGTTTTAATGATGACAATTTAGTATCGATTTGATCAGCAATTTAATGCTCTGACATAGAATATTGCCCATCGACTAAAAGTTTGTTGATGGACAAAAAGCAGCTAATTTTGATAAATTATTTTAATTTCAGGTGAATATTAATTGATCAAATTGTTAGTAACAAAAAGACTGTTGATGGATAAAAAAACCAAGACAAGGACAAGATTTGTCTGAGATACATTGAGATTTCGCTATGATTTACATGACAGGAAAATTGTCGACCGATAGATTGTTCATGGTACCATATTTTGAGAAAAAAAATGCTCAATAAGCAAAACTAGAGACCTTTAACCTTTAATCTCACCCTATTTTGATCAAATTTACTCATTTAAATCTCTAAATTGGTTTTTTTGGTATTTCAAAACTTCTGACAATTTTGACAGCATATAAATTAGCTTTTTTTGGGAACTTTGGGAAATGTGAATTTGAAGTATCTGGAAACAAATGATTTTGAATTTTAGGTTATGAATATGTCGAGAGACAATCCAGTTCCATTACTTCATGTTTTAAACTCTTGTAAGGACAATGTACTATTTCTTCATTAGATCAGACCGTGCTAACACATATGCAAAGGTGAAGTTTTTTTTATAGAAACATATATTCTATTACAACAATGTTGCATGTTATAGTGTCACCGTAATTATTTCATAGTTAACTTACAATATGTCAAAATAACTTACAATTGTATTTTTTTCTTTTTTTCCTTTTAATAAATTTTGATCGCGTGTTTGTTTGGGGTTGCGGGGTGCCAACCTAGTTGGGATGTCGGGCCCCTTTCTTCATGCGTTCCTAACCTTTATTAAAAAAAAATCTAGTTATCTTAAAATTTTATCGTAATTCTTTTCATTTTTTTCTTATGCAACAACATCACACATCATATATAGTTTTATTGAATTTTTACGGTTTACTTACACCGTAACAAATTGGTGTAATACTGTTTAAGTTTTTAATTTCTTATAGCTTATTTACACTATGTTAAATTAATGTTGGAAAAGCAAAGGAAATCGTATAATAGATATTGGGCATGATTATCTTAGACGTGGTTAATATAAACTTACTATTTTATGTAAAATTTGATAATATATTGTGCTTTCTGTTGCAAAATCTAAAAATAAAAAAGAAAAGAGAATATATGAACTCAATCCCACCAATAAAAAGTGTGTTCTTTCTTTAATGAATTGCAATGTACAATCAGTGCATGTGAACCAAAAGTTGAATTTTAAAATAATTAGCTTGTCCAATCACAATTATCTTTCGAACATTATCTACAATTATATTAATTGGTCTCTTTTTTTTGGTAAAGACAATTATATTAGTTCTTAATTTAACAACAACCAAACCAAAATAAATTTAAACAATGAAAAGATCAACGCAGACAAACCAAAAGGCAAGCGCGTACTCCACGCTCTGAACCCCGCGTGTCATTTTCGATTCGCGAAAATCTATCTTTCTTCCTCAAATAGCTATTCTTTTCACATTTTTCTCAGTCCTTTGCTCTTTCTGTATTCTCTCACTCTACCATTTGAACTATGAGAAATGGGCTTTTTCCGGCGACTTTTTGGCGCAAATAAATCCGGTTCTTCTCCGTCGAAGGTCAAGGAAAAAAGGAGATGGAGCTTTACTAGATCTTCCAATTCGAATCCTTCACAGTCTACCAAGCGCGACGGAACATCGGGAACGTACGATGATGATAATAATTTAGATTCAAACAAGCACGCAATTGCGGTGGCAGCGGCCACTGCGGCGGTCGCCGAGGCGGCACTTGCTGCAGCACAGGCTGCAGCAGAGGTCGTGAGATTGACTAGTTCTAACGGTGGTGGAGGGAGGAGCACTGCTCCGATTCATGTCTCCGGGAACCGGCGACGATGGATGGGGCATATAGCGGCGGTTAAGATTCAGTCGGCGTTTCGTGGCTATCTGGTGAGTTTTTTTTTTCTTTCAATTCGCTTTAACAACCATTAAATTTTAGGGAAAATTGTGTCTAATTGCTTGTTTGATCCAGTGATTGTAACTCGGTTGTTGAAATTTTCTTTTCTTTGATTGATTTGTGGAAGATGGTAATTGAAATTTGAAATTGCAATTTAATAGACCTAACTGATTAAAAAATATTGTATGGAAAAGTTGCCTTTTATGAAAAAGGTACCAAATAATAGTGTGTTTTTTGGGTATGAAGTCACGGCCACATATTTAGTTCTTTTTCCGTACCTGTAAACGAATAGTTGTTATTTAATTACAACAAGGTCCCATGAGATTAAATATGTCTCAACTGGTTAAGGTGAGGGGTTTAGAAGCGAAAGGTGTTCCTTCAAAGCAAGCAAAAGCTATAACTGCTGCTATCACCGAGGTTCTGAATGATAGTCTAGAAAATGTGTCACATTCTTTTGTTACCAAGGCCGAAATGCAAAAGGTATTGATCTGCCTTGCATTTAATGTTTTCAATTATGAAATTAATAATAATTTTTTTTCTTTCAATTTTTTGAACTATAGAGTGAAATGATGCAAGAATCAAATTTGTCAAAGTTCAAATCAGAAGTGCAGAGTTCTCAGGTATCTAACTTCATAAGATTGTCAACTTCTGCCTTTTGGTTATTGAATGCATAGAATTTGTGAAGAATTTGAAATTTTATGTTCAAGTAATTATTTAATTTGCTTTTGGTTGGTTTAACTACTAAATTTAGACTCTATTCATCACATTTCCATTGATATCTTATATCATTTTATGGAACTGATGAAATATAATATCTTTCTATTTTGATGTTTTGTATGAGGGATTTATTTAACATGATTTTATGTGCCATTAAATTTTTCTGCTATGCTTTTTCTGGTGAAATCAATTTTTTCTTGGCGTGACTTGCTGCACCAAACTGGTCTAATTGTCATTGCAAAGTCACAATTTTGAATTTGATGAAGTAATCAGAAATGTAAATGTGTTGTCATTTACGGTGAAGCTTTTCAGTAAGAAAAGATATCAATAACTGAGTATTTAGTAGGATCATTTAAATGTGTTGTTCATTTGAGGCAGCCTTCGCTATCAGTTCAAGTATTTTGTATGCTCTAAAGCTGAGTATTTAGTATTTTGCACAGTTTGAGATTAGATTTATTAGAACTGATGATTTGACATGAGTAGTGAAGATGAAGATGAGCAAGCATATTATCATAAGCAAGCGTATTCATTCATACTAACTTGTGAGTAAGGATTAACTTGATATGCATATTAGCACTTTGCATCTGTTGTGTCATAATGTTTGAACTTTGTTTCTTACTTGCAGGAGATAGTCGCAATATATCATGTTCTATTACCTCCTAACCTCACTCCTGCTCAATCACATCGAGTTTGCAATGCTAAAACGAATGTCAGTAAATAACGAGCTTAATCTTCTAAAATGTACACTTTCGGTAAATAAAAAACATGGTGGGAAATACTTAAGTTGACTCTAATTCAACACTGCCCATCAATTGGTTCTGTTTCTTTTGCTACCTCAGCTCAGTAGGTATTGACTACTACTCAATTTTGTTTTCTTTCTATGATTTAGACTTCTCGAATCTTCAGTTGATCTATTTGTTCTCGTTTATTTTACTTCAAGACTTGAATTTCTTTGATTGGTTTATTCCTTTTTTTCTTACTATGGATGATGAACAATTCAAATTTGAATTGGATAAATCAGATTGGCTCTCGGCTGATATTAAAAACTTCTCATTTCTTCATAATTGTTGCTCAGGTGGGAAGAAAGCCTCTTGTGTCAGTGCTTGGAGTGCCAAATCATATGACTTATGCAGTTTTTTGTCAATTTTGCGCTTCTTTTATTTAGCACATATCGGAGATGTGAATTGTCAGGTAGTTTTCATTAGTTTTCACAGTTTTGATTGATTTCTAGCTGTGAGTTCTGTTTGTGTTTTGGATTCTAAATTTTATAGTTTTAGGTTGCCGAAACTACTACGCAGTACACACTGGATTGTATCATTACATACTAATAACTTGATTGTGGACCCCCTTCAAATATTAAAGTC
>CAOJBI010078986.1:0-10289 GCA_948277035.1 Euphorbia corollata
ATCCGGTTCGAACTGCCGGTTCTCCGATTCTACACTTCAGTAACCT
This sequence comes from Euphorbia corollata, assembly GCA_948277035.1. Lineage (NCBI taxonomy): Eukaryota > Viridiplantae > Streptophyta > Magnoliopsida > Malpighiales > Euphorbiaceae > Euphorbia > Euphorbia corollata. The sequence goes on from CAOJBI010078986.1 coordinate 47, forward strand.
AAACCTAAAGCTAAACCTTATTTACCTTTGAACAGCCGGTTCCGGTCCGATCCGGTTCCAGTTCAGTTTTGACATGGTTTTAACCGGTCCGGTTCACCCGGTTCCGGTTTGATTTGGCTAGTGATAGTCAACCACTGCCTTTCATCTTCAACCTCTTCCCCATTTTTTAATTCTCAATTTCGTCTACCGTTTTTTTTTATCTTAATCCTTTTCAATTTGATTTCTATTGTAAATCTATCACTCTCATATGCTTCAAGCGTTTCAATGGATCTCGAATTACATTTTACTCGCTCGACGTCGTTTTCTCATCCGGAATCCAGAATCGGATGATCGGATTGATGTAATCGAAAATCTCTGTGGATTTTGTGTTTTTTGTATGTAGTTTGAAGGATTTGAGATCGTTTTATATCTCAATTCTTCGATCTTTTGCTGGTATTTGCAGGATGGGTAGATCGGAAGCTACGAACTTCACGAGCTGAATTAATGAATACGCGATTCAGATACTGATATTTTGTTCTTTATCCTGATAGGTAATGAATTGATTATTCGATCTTGTAGAGATATATAATAAGTGATTCTTTGTGGAAATGAAGTCCTTGAGGAGTTCATTTTGATGCTATGTTTGTCCATGTGCAGGATGTGATGCTGATGGATTGGTAGATGAGGACTTGTAAGATCTTATTTAATGCTCCGTTCCATTTTTCTGATAAAAAGTGAATTGAAGTATGAATGAAATGTGGAATTGATGCTAGGTGCTTCCTTATATTTGCTCTTGACGTATTATTACATCAGATGAAATAATTGTAAGCAGAAATAGGTTGTGGTGGAACTGGAACGGAAAAAGCTACTATTTCTTGTCCTGTTTCTCATTATATGATCTGGTGTTAACAATAAATAGCTGTTTAATTGTAGTAGCGTCATTATACATGGGTAAAAAATAGGTTCATGAAAACCCAATGACTTGAGATGCAACAACCTTTGTATATTTTCAAATTTTTAATAAGTATGCAGCTTTTTCACATGAGAAATCAAAGATTGTTCATCTATTTAAGCTTATCAGGTTTATAAAGGTTCACTTTTTTTAATCATTTTCCCCTGGTGAACAATCGCATGATGCTCTTTTCTCTGGATAGAATTTTATCTTCACTTTGTCCCCTTTGTTGTCAAGAATTTTGGTAGAAGCAATAGCAGGGAGGCTAGACAGAAAAGTTTATTGCAGCCTCCAAGCATGCTTGATATAGATGGCCTAATTAAGAACAGAAACAAAGTAAATATGGCATTGATATGGTTCTTTTCACAACTTCGCCACCTAATATTAACTAATATTATCATATGCTCTTTTCATATAATGTGACATTGATATGTCATAAACCATTGGTTCAAAATAACTTCATCTGGTGTCTATTTGAGCTGTGTAGCCCCTTTGTGTGTTTATATGTATGTCTGTGACGGACCAATTAATGCATACATAAAAGAAAATATTTAAACAAACGTCTGATATATTATGGACCATTTCTGCATAGATAGGTGTCATATCATTTTAATAAGGATAAAAATCGTGTACATTGCAATTTCAGTGGTGTAAATGTTCAATAAAGAAAACTAACAATAATAGTTAGTTAAGTGCTAAAGTGACGATAAAGATTAAGACAGGAAGTGTTGAAAAAGAAATCTGAAGCCCCAAAGTGCACATGAGATACTACAACTTTGCCTGCATAGTTGTCTAAAGTGGTAATTGGATATTGCCTATATCACAAAAGAAAGCTGCAATTTCAGTGGTGCAGCTTTCTTTTTTTATTTATTTATTTTGTTATCACTTAAATAAAGTTAGTCGGCTGATAATATTAATCAGTATGATTTGTTTGTGCCTCTCCAACAATCATTTCTTTTGCTTATCTCAGGTTAGAACAATTAGATCCTATTTTACGAGACTATTACATGAATCTACAGGAAAATATATATTGTTATCCTTTCATCTTAACTTGCAATTGAAAACTCATGTTATCAGGTACTCATAACATACAGGTACTAGTAGCTTGAAAACGGTGTACACATGCATACACACAAATTGCTACCTTAAAATACAAGGAAATGGAGTGATAGTTGTTTGTTCTTGTCATACTTTATGCAGGTTGAGGTACATATCTGTATGAGTTGACATAATCCAAAATCTGTACTTGAAGTCCATTTAATGGCCGATCACAATGCTAATGCTCGGCCAGAGAGTGTCAAGCCTTCAGGATCTTCTAATCCTTATTCTATAGATTTGGATAACTTTACCAAGCGTTTGAAATTGCTATATTCACATTGGAGTGAACACAACAGTGATTTGTGGGGTTCTTCAGATGCTGTTACCTTAGCAACACCTCCTCCTTCCGATGATTTGCGCTACTTGAAATCATCTGCTTTTAATATCTGGTTGGTTGGGTATGAGTTCCCAGAAACAATTATGGTCTTCATGAAAAAGCAGGTTCACTTTTTATGTAGTCATAAAAAGGCTTCACTGCTAGATGTTCTGAAGAAGCCTGCTAAGGAATCTGTTGGTGTTGAAGTTGTAATGCATATAAAGAGTAAAAATGATGATGGAAGTCGCTTGATGGATAATATTTTTCGTGATATCCATGCTGAATCAAACTCTAGTGATCAAAATACTCCAGTAATTGGACACGTAGCAAGAGAAATTCCTGAAGGGAAGCTTTTGGAGCTGTGGGATCGAAAATTGAAGGATACAAATTTCAAGTTAACTGACGTGACAAATGGTTTCTCAGACTTGTTTGCTGTCAAAGATAACACTGAGCTTACAAATGTGAAAAAAGCAGCATTTTTGACATCAATGGTGATGAAGCAGTTTGTGGTACCGAAACTTGAAAAGATCATTGATGAGGAGAAGAAGGTCTCTCATTCTGTTCTAATGGATGACACAGAGAAGACAATTCTAGAACCTGCAAGAATTAAGGTGAAGCTGAAGGCAGAGAATATCGACATATGTTATCCTCCCATTTTTCAGAGTGGAGGAGGGTTTGATTTGAAACCAAGCGCTGCAAGCAACGATGAGAATCTCTACTATGACCCCACCAGTATTATCATTTGTGCAATTGGTTCCCGATATAATAGCTACTGCTCAAATGTTGCTAGAACTGTTTTGATCGATGCTAACTCTGTGCAGATCAAGGCATATGAGGTTTTGCTGAAGGCCCAAGAAGCGGCAATCAGTGTCATGAAGTCTGGGAACAAAGTGAACGATGTTTATCAAGCAGCTTTCTCTGTAGTTAAGAATGATGCACCTGATTTGGCCTCAAGCTTGACCAAAACTGCAGGAACTGGAATTGGTCTCGAGTTTCGTGAGTCGGGGTTTAATCTTAACACCAAGAATGATCGAATTTTGAGACCAGGAATGGTTTTTAACGTGTCTCTTGGTTTTCAAAATTTGCAGACTGGGACTAAAAACCCAAGGACCCAAACATATTCAATGTTAATCGCCGATACTGTGATTGTTGGTGAAAAGATCCCAGATGTAGTCACGTCAAAATGTTCCAAGGCGCTCAAGGATGTGCTATACTCATTCAACGAGGATGACGAGGAAGGAGACAGGCCCAAAACCAGGGCCGACAACCAAAAGGCCAAGGCTACCTTGTCTAAGGCAACACTTAGGTCAGAAAACCAAGAAACTTCAAAGGAAGAGCTACGAAGGCAACACCAAGCTGAACTTGCTCGTCAGAAGAATGAAGAGACTGCCAGGAGGCTAGCTGGTGGTGGTTCTACTGGGTTAGACAATAGAGGTTCGGCGAAAACGATCGGAGATTTGGTTGCATATAAGAATGTCAATGACTTACCTCCTCCAAGGGACTTAATGATTCAGGTTGACCAAAGGAATGAATCGATCTTATTGCCGATTCACGGAAGCATGATACCTTTTCATATCGCCACCATAAAAAGTGTGTCTAGTCAACAAGACACTAACCGTTCATGCTACATAAGAGTAATATTTAATGTTCCAGGCACCCCTTTCAATCCACATGATGCCAATTCTCTGAAGTTCCAAGGTTCAATTTATGTGAAGGAAGTTTTCTTTCGTTCTAAGGACTCCCGACATATAAGTGAAGTGGTACAACAAATCAGAACCTTGCGTCGACAAGTTGCTTCCCGAGAGTCTGAAAGGGCTGAGAGGGCAACTTTAGTCGCTCAAGAAAAGCTGCAACTTGCGTCAGCGAAATTCAAGCCTATAAAGTTGTTAGATCTATGGATTCGCCCCCCTTTTGGTGGGCGTGGAAGAAAGTCAACTGGTTCAGTTGAAGCCCATGCAAATGGGTTCAGGTATTCAACGTCAAGGCCTGACGAACGTATCGATATTATGTTTGGTAACATCAAGCATGCCTTCTTCCAGCCAGCAGATAAGGAAATGATCACTCTTCTGCATTTTCATTTGCATAATCATATAATGGTGGGCAACAAAAAGACGAAAGATGTTCAGTTTTATATCGAGGTGATGGATGTGGTCCAGACAGTTGGAGCAGGAAAAAGATCAGCCTATGACCCAGATGAGGTCGAGGAGGAACAACGTGAAAGAGATCGAAAGAATAAAATAAACACCGAGTTTCAGAACTTTGTAAACAGAGTAAATGATGTTTGGAGTCAACCTCAATTCAAAGCGTTTGACCTCGAGTTTGATCAGCCAATCGGAGAACTTGGGTTCCATGGGGTACCCCACAAATCCTCCGCTTTCATAATCCCTACATCAACTTGCCTTGTTGAACTGATTGAGACACCATTTGTCGTGATTACCCTTAGCGAGATTGAAATTGTTAATCTCGAAAGGGTTGGTCTGGGGCAGAAGAATTTCGATATGACAATTGTATTCAAAGACTTCAAGAGGGATGTCCTAAGGATAGACTCAATTCCATCGGCATCACTTGACAACATCAAGGAATGGCTCGACACGACTGACCTCAAGTACTACGAGAGTAGACTGAATCTGAACTGGCGGCCGATCTTGAAAACTATAACTGATGATCCAGAGAAATTCATAGAAGATGGCGGATGGGAGTTTTTGAACATGGAAGTCAGTGATTCAGATTCTGAATCAGTAGATTCAGACCAAGGGTATTTACCCTCTGATGTGAATTCAGACACAGAATCTGAAGACGAGAATGATGACAGTGAATCTTTGGTAGATTCTGAGGATGATACTGAAGAAGATTCTGACGGAGACTTGGAAGAGGACAAGGGAAAGACATGGGAAGAACTGGAGAGGGAAGCAAGCTATGCAGATAGGGAGAAGGGTCAGGATTCAGACAGCGAGGTGGAACGGAAAAGAAGGAAATTGAAGACATTCGGTAAGGCTCAGCCCCCCCCTCCCCGAGCTCCGCCTCATCGGGTACCAGATAGAAGGAATGCTAGTGGTGGTAATCACCTTCCTAACAAAAGGCCAAAGATGAGGTAAACAAATTCAACTGTTATGCTTTTTCTATAGCCTTGTTAATGATCGGGAAGGTTTCGTTATTTCAATATACATATACAACGAATTCAATTATAAACTTGTGAAATAGCGAATATATGTAAGAATCAGATATTTTGCCCCATTTTGGATTAATGCTGGAAGAGACTTCACAAACGGGTCGTATAATGTATATATATGATACGTAAGTATCTTTGTTTTGTGTATATCTGGCTATGCATTCGTAGAGAACTTTATAATTAATTATTCACATTGGTTGCTGTTTCTTTGTGCTTTTCTATATTTTTTTATATTTTTTTTAAAACTTTGATTCATTTTTCTGCCATGCCATTGTATATTTTTGCAAGGTTGAATACATCAACACCCTCTTGAATTTGTTTATAAACGTCAACTTACTCATGTTTCAAGAGTTTTAAATGACCTATTGAACTTTCAAAAAAGCTCGTAATGACTCTCTTAACTTGCAAAAATTGTATCAATTTGTCTCTTAAATATTACGTGTCAGATTTTGGTTGCTTTGACTTTTCAAAGATGTTACTTTTTATCTCTCCAACCAGATTGATTCACTTTTTTGCAAGTTCATAAGATTATTTGAAATTTTTGTGCAAGTTCGGGGTTTTATTTAAAAACTTTGAAAGTTCATGAAAAAAAAGTGATGTGTAGATACAATTTCAGGGGTGTTGAACGTATGAGGCCTTAAAAAGTCAAGTTTTCTCTTCAAAAAGAAAAAAATGCATGTGATTATAACTTGTCGGATCCTTTTTCCATTTCTAGAATTGTTTGCTATTTGTATCAGAAATGTACCATAAATAATAGGCTTGGTTTCTCTGCATCATCAGGGGTAAAGTTGTATAACTTCACTCTCCAGTTGGATTTTCAAATGCAAAGAATCTCAACCCTAAATAATATTATATTGGTATTACCAAAAAAAAAAAAAAAATAGTGGTTAGTAAACAGAACAGTTTAAAAGTAAGAACTAAGTAAAGGAAGCAGTATACCCGTAATTAAGAACTGGTATTTAATGAGAGATGAAAGCCGAAAGAGCATAATGCAACCTACCTTTGCTATGCTTTTTTTTTATTTGCACTGCACTCAGGTTGGTATTGTTGCAAAATTTGCAAGATAATTAATTTTGTTATTAATTATCTAAATTCTTATCAATAATTATAAATAATAACATTGTAAATATTAGTTGACAAAAATTATTATATTTATTTTTGTGTATATATGTTCATTTATATACATATAAAAGGATATTCAAAACTTACTGAATTGAGTTCGTAAAAGAAATAGATTTACTAAACTGCGACAGAATTGAAACTAAATATATTCTGAAATTTAATTGAAATATAATTAATCATGTCAATAATAACAGTACTTGTATAATAATAATAATAATAATTCATAACATTTTAAAACAGTTCAATATTACTTTAAATATTAATATAATAATAAAGTAATTGATAATACATGCTTACAATAAAATTTGTTAATAATCATTCATTATTATAATAATAATGATAATTGGTATTATTATTACAAGCTATCCTATTACATTTACATTTTAGAATATTGTTTTTTAAACTCATCATTTTTATTATTATAATATGAAAATAAAAATAATATTATATTATATTCTAATTATTAACTATATTCAAAAAAATATTATTATAATTTATTTACATCAAAAGAAAATTATTCATCACAAAAATATTTTTTAATTTTAAAATATTATTAATAATACTATTAGCTACTATATGTCATTTAGGATTATTAATATTAATTAATAATATTGAATACTGAAACTGAAATGAACTTATATTGTTTTGACCAAATATACTAATGTATCTTTATATTTTAGAAAAATAATTTATATCATAATGTATTTTATTTTTTTTTCATTCTATGATCTCATGTATAATTTACCCCCTAAATTTATCTTCAAAACAATGATCTCATGCATAGTTTATTATCTAAACTTATTTCAAAAAATCAAGTATCCCCCTGAACTTTCAAACGCACCGGGATACCCCCTCAGCTAGTGAATAATCATCAATATGTCGTCTAGATGCCACGTGTCACATTCTGGTTGGTTTGACTTTTCAAATATTTCATTTTCTCCACCAGAAGTTGATACGTGACAATTATGGGGTAAATTGATGTTTTTTATTAGTTGAAAACTAATGCATCTTTGCAAGTTCATGAAGTAACCGTGTGTTTTTCAAAGTTCAGTGGGGTACTTGTTTTTTGGAGACAAGTTTACGCTTTTATTATCTATTTTTGTATTAAATTTTTACCACCGTACACTTTTATGGACCAAATACAGTCTTAACTCTTATGTACATGTCTTGTAAACCGAATTGTCTCCGTTTCTCCACCTATCAACAAATCTATAGAAATTGTGTTTTTTCTTTGAATTTCCTACTGCTCATACTGAACATGGAAAATTTGGAGAGAAATTTTTTTCTTCCTGCTTCTTTGATAGTTAAAGATATCGTTTGACTTATTAAAATTGAATATTGTCTGAAAGACAATGGAAAAGGGGTTTTTATAGAATGATCATGGAGCGCCAACTGGATTAGTGATCTTACCATTCAAAATCAGACACGTGGGGTTTTTATTCCTTATTTCTTATTTTGTACGTTTCTTTTTCTCAGTGTATTCCAATTCAATCAATTTCCCTTTTTTCCTATATCAATTGAGGAGTTAATTAAATGGATTGGATCTACGTGTCTGATTTTGAATGGTAAAACCACCAATCCAGTTGGCGTTCCAGGACCATTCTATAAAAACCCATGGAAAAGATCGTGCAAAATATGAAACTTCCTTTCATTGAACAACGATGGCTTAGTTATCACATCAGCCCACATAATTCCTAGTAATACTTCTAGAGATAAGAATTCAAGATGTACATATATATACGCTAGTAGAATAGATGATAAAAATTTCAACTTTGAAGCACCGATTCTTGGAATATATATATCCAAGTTTGGTATTTTTTGAATATTCCAGACATATAAGGTTGTCCATTTGGTAAGTCGGTGGAAGATGGTTCATTGTGTCGTGTAGACAATTTATATCATATTGGTAGTCTCCAAGAATTTGTATATATGGTCATATTTTACGGGTAAGGTTACAAAGACCATCGATCGGAGATGTGAAAACCATGTCTCAAGTGCATGCTAATGTACTCCTTCCTGTAGAATTATGGGGTACATTTGGAATTGTGATTCATTTATCGGAAACCCCAAAACAGCTCACTCTTCTGAAAAAAATCTTTACCCTTATTAATACAAATTTATTATAATTTCATCTAGTACAACCATGTTGATTTATTATTGTTGATTCACATGTTGCTAACTCAAATATCATAACTAATTTTCATTACCATCATCATTCATTGTAAAAGAAAATTACTAACCAAATTTGATAAAGTTTCATATTTTTTTGTAAGGTCATATTGTATGATAAATTGTATAAAATAATTGTAACACCCCGAAATTTCTAAATTTTAATATTAATATGTTGGTATAAAATTAATGGAATGACAAGAATAATATAAAGTTTGGTAATAGTCAAACGGAGAGAAGTTTGACCGCCGGTCAAACTTTGACTCGAAACTTTACTATTTGGAAACCGAAAATTTCACTATTTATGATACTTGAAAGTGTGATTATATAAGCTATTTGAGAAGCTTATAATTATTAGTATATGCTATTCTTTTACGGAATTGAAATACGAGGAAATAAAGCGATTAAACCGAGAAATGACGTTACCGTAATAAAATAAATTAATCAGGGGCAAAATGGTAATTTTGCATACAAGATATTTTTTTTATATTTGAGCTTTATCACCTACGTATCCTCCATTTTCATTACCTCTTCTTCTTCATTTTCTTTACTTTCCTTTTACTATTCATAAAAATTTCATAACCGAAAAATCATCGATTTCTTCGATTTAACTTCGAATTTTCGATAGAAATCAATTCCTAAACCCTTTATCACCATCAATTTCAGTGAATCAAAGTTAGATAAGGGAGAAATCAAGTGTTGAAATTTGGATGAATAGTAACCCTAATTTGAGGTTAGTGATTTTTGATGGAATTAAGGTTTATACTTAGTATAGATCATGGTAATAAGCATATTTAAGATATATTTGAGTAGTATTTTGATAAAAATAATTATGTATGTTGTAGAGGAAGGTAATACTATCAGAGGAAAGGATAAAGAGGTTGAAGAGAACTGATAAAGAGCTTAGAACAGGTTTGTGTTACTGATTTCGATTTCTATATATTTTCGGTAAATTTTCCAGATTTTTACCTTGTTTTGTTTTAATGATTTCTCATGTTATACCACTCTGTTTTAAGTGATTCTTGATTCTACGGATATCTACTGAAACTGATTAAGATATGTTTAGAAGGAAGTTTTATCAAAAACGGTCATTTAGTATGTATAAATTTCGGTTGAAGTTGGGTAGTCAAAACTGTTTTTGTGAATTCCAGCTTTGTATACTGTTACGTGTTTTGGATATAACTTGAGTTTTATAACTTGGATTTCTATAATTTTTGTGGCATTAGAAAGCTAAGATACATGGCTAGATATTTGTGGAAGGAAAGTTTTCGATTTGATGTTGTTTTGATAGAGAAAAATGCAGGAGAAGTTAGCTCACGAAATCTGGAATTTCTGGAAATGTGTTTATCTTGTTTAATGTGTTTTAGTTGATGTTTAATGATTGAAAATTAAGGATTTGAGTTCCTTAATTACTAAATATATGTTAAATTATTTTTGG
>CAOJBI010079616.1:0-17407 GCA_948277035.1 Euphorbia corollata
GATGCAGCAGTCCCTAAAGATAACTCAAAATGCACTGGTGGTTTCATTGTGAGGGATACTGACGGTGAGGTGCTTATGGTTGGTGCCTTCCCTCTAGGTGGCTGCCTTTCAGTTCTCCAGGCCGAACTTCGAAGCATTGATTTTGGACTCCGATTTGCAGCAGAGGCAGGTTTTGGTAGATTGGTGGTGGCGTCAGATAATATTGAAGCAATTCAGGCTTACAAAGGGGTTAATAAAGTTCTGGGTTATGCTGGCAATGTTGTTCAAGATATTTGGGGCACTTTACCTTTATTTGTGTCTGTTAGTTTTTTGTATGAACCTAGAGAGTCCAATTCTGTTGCGCACGAGCTTGCTAAATGGGGGTCAAACTCTGACTTTCCTTGTATCATGATGGAAGAGATTCCATCCTTTGTTCTTCCCTATTTGTTAAGGGATAATTCTGTTGCTCTTGTTTGAGTTTTTAATGAAATTGATTATAAAAAAAAAAAAAAAGACTAGGGGGAAAAATTGAGGGTACTTGTGCAAATATAAACATGTGCGCCTAGAACAATGCGTACGTTAGCAGAATCCAATTATTTTAAGTTTATATAAAAATTTCAACATTTAATTATAAAATTCTAATATTAACAAATTATTACCTCACCACCTTCCTCTTTCTCGGTGACAGCACAGAAGACAATCACAACCACCATCACCACCTCCATCGACGTTGTTCTGCGCTGAGCTTTTTCAGGAATCCGCTACCGTAATCTTACTCTTCACTGCGAAATCCATATTCCAGCTCTCTCTTTGTTAGTTAATTTCTAATTTTATTAATTGTCGACTAAAAAACTATTCCCTTTGACTGCAGAATACCTCGATCATTCCTCTGCACTATCTTCCTCGTACCTTTCCCAGTTATCTCGGCAACTGCTATTCGATTACCTTCTTTGGTCTGCCTGTTCCGGTAATTAGGGTTTCTAGTTGGTCAATTTTTTTAATTTACTTATTTCTCAGCATTGAATTCGATCAGCTGATAATACTGGGAAGGAAACTGATCCAGCCACCAAAGTTAGGGTTAAATAATCAAGCAAAGACTTCTACTTGGTCTCTTCATACGTTTCGATTCGTTTGTTTTCATCACATGGTCTTTTAAGTCTTCGTCGATCTGATTTCTTAGATGCAAAGTTGGGGTCTATAATGTTATAGTTATAATAATGGTGCGGCTTCTGGGACTGAGTCGTGGTGAAGACGAGCTGCCTAGAGAAATTACCTCACGCCCTAACCTTATAAGTCAGTCTAGTGAGAACGGGTGGCTTATCAGGTTCTTTGACTCTGCCTTCTTTTGTGAGTGGATTGCTGTGAGTTACTTGTACAAGCATGAACATGCTGGTGTACGTGACTATCTGTGTAATAGAATGTATACATTGTCCTTGTCTGGAATTGAGAGCTATTTGTTCCAAATTACATACATGTCAATACACAAGCCGAGCCCATCTTTGGACAAGTTTGTCATTGATATGTGCTCTAAGTCTCTATTGATAGCCTTGAAGGTGCATTGGTTTTTGTTGGCTGAGCTAGAGGATTCTGATGATAATGAAGGCATTGGTAGGATTCAGGAGAAGTGTCAGATTGCGGCTACCGTGATGGGAGAGTGGCCTCTTCTTGTTCGGCCACCAAATGAGTCTCCCAACCCTGGGAGTAAGAACCAGGTTTTAAATAAATTCTTTTCCTCGAAGCAGAAATTATTGTCATTGGCTTCGTCACCACCCTTGCATAAGTCTTTGTCATTTTCGCCTGCATCTGGGAATAATGTACAGGAGGATGGAAATGCTTTGTCACCGGATGAGAACAAGATTTTTAAGAAGTTTATGCCGGGTCCTAAAGTTAGGGATGCGTTGTTGTTCAGGAAGTCAGTGGAGAAAGATGACGAAGAGACAGAGAAGGATGGATTTTTCAAGAGGCTTTTGAGAGATAGCTCTAGAGGTGATGATGAAGAGTTGACATCAAACTCAGATGGTTTTTTCAAGAGGCTTTTGCGGGATAGCTCTAAAGGAGATGATGAGGAGTTGACTTCTTCTTCAGATGGCTTTTTCAAGAGGCTTTTGAAAGATAGTAATAAGGGTGATGATGAAGAGTTTACATCAAGCTCCGAAGGATTTTTCAAGAAGTTGTTTCGTGATAGCAAGAAAGATAATGATGACAAGTTGGTCTCTAAAACTGTGGAAGATGATGAAAAAGATGGGTTCTTTCGGAAATTTTTTAAGGAGAAGTTTGAGGACAAGAAGGATGGGAATGATAGAAATGAGCATCAAGAGAAGGCAAATTCTGGGGAAAAGTGTTCAAAATCTTCCGAGGATGATGAAAAAGAGGGTTTCTTTCGGAAATTATTTAAGGATAAGTTTGAGGACAAGAAAGATGAACATGATAAAATAGACGAGGGGAATGGCAATGGAGAAGAAGAATCTTCTGAATTTTCATTATTCAAAAGATTGTTTCGGGTGCACCCTGAAGATGCCAAAAGTCCCTTGGCTAACGAGAACAACAATGGAATTAACATGGCTGAGGGAAGTCCAGGTACCGAGAATTTTTTCCGCAAATTGTTTAGAGATCGGGATCTTTCAATTGAAGACTCTGAGTTGTTTGGTTCAAAGAAGAACAAAGAGGTACAAGTATGATGAGTTAATTTGTCTTGCTTGATTTTCATAAATATACTATCACTTTTTCTTACAGTATATGTGGCAATTAAAATACTTTCACTTTCTCAGCTACTATAAAATTAGATTTAAGGTGTTCTTAATGAGAATAGTTTGATTTTGCAAGCTGTCAAACTTTGATTTGAACATTTGTGTGGAATCCTTGGCATATTGTTTGTCCTTGTGTTAGGTTGTTAATTGCATTGATATAAATTTTTTGTCGTTTGTATATTTGAGGTATATGTTTCAATTTTGGTCACTTCACTTGGATGGATAGAGATCTTAGCTTGTTGTTTACATCTATCTAGAGCAGGGGCTGTGCTAAGGCTGGACGGAGGGCCAACCGTTCCCTTGCTAATGGAAAATCTCATGAATAAAGAGCTTTTTATTGACTTGACCCCATTAGCTAAGGCAACACGGCTCTTCCACTAGGATTTCGTCCCTCTCTACTTTGCCCTTTCTTTTCCTTGCTTAGTAAACCCACATATGCATACATGAAGAATGTATTAATAAGTTTGAATTTTTTTTATTGACATAAATATCCGATTGTTTTTACAAAAAAGCATAAAAAATCCATAAGTATCAATTTAAAATGTGAAAAATATTATAATGCCCATTATTTTAAATAGTACACGATATTAAAAATAAAAGAATAATAAGAAGAATACTGTCTTTCCTAAAAGTGTATGTTATTATTCCCTAGAACCTAACCCTTGATATCTTCATCCTTTCCTCATGAACTCTTGTTATTCCCTACAATCTACTTTATGTTATCTTACTGTAAAAGCTATAATGAACCTCTTTCAAGAAAGGCAAGGATTTGGATAGGCTGTGCAGCGGAATTGAAGAGGAAATTGAAATATAAATGTGTCAATCTTCCGAATGAGCACTAATTAGGCATGTAATTGCATCAGGGAAACTGAAAAGCAAGCTGTATGACATTCATGATAGAAGAACTGTGCAAGTAGTAAATCAAATGTTAAGGCTTGTGGTGGGACAAAAGTAATATTCAACTGTAAAATCATGGGACCCTTAGGATTGCTCTAGCTCTCTAATTTGATTGTTGGTTAATGTGGTAATGCAATTTTTGGATTGTGGTTAAGTTTTCTTGTCATGAAGATTGAAGATTAATGTTTGAATAACTTGAATGGCTGGGGATTATATTTACTCTTTTACTCTTAAGTATAATATTTAGGATTGCCGTTAAATTGGGTTTATTTATAAATGTAAATGAAACTAGATATTTTGGGATCTTAGCATCAGGTCCTTAGAAATTTAACTTCCTAACAATTTTCAAAGGTTAGGATTAGAAAATAAAAACTAATGACGGCGCATTGAATTACAGTTGGAAATTACAGAAAGGGTGCAGTTTATTAGTTAAGTAATAAGTTTTGGTACAACAGCAAGTTTCTTTGAATAGACTAAAAACGGCATAAAGTGCTGAGGGGGATACATTAACATATTATCCTTCATTGTTCTAAATCACAACTGTACCATAACCTTAAAGTCCTGAACCTGTCTGTCAATCTTTGTTTTTGTAGCTTGTTGTTTGAGATGTTAGTCAACATAATATCTAACCAACTTGTACTGAAAATGAATTAGAGGGTGTTTTGCCTCGATGTCATATGATAAGTCTCCTTCACATTTTATTTTTTGTACGTATTTTTATTTCGGCATATGTTTTTTTTCTCAACAATTTGTTCTTTTCCATTTCAATATTTTGTTGTCATAATTTGATTTTCGAGTGTAACAGGTTATTTGTAATCTCGATTAATTAGTTGCATGTAACCCGATATAGTATGAAACTTCACAACTGATTGTGCATGATCATTTATGAACTTTTTATGCAGTTACATTATTATATCATTGATGGGATAATTTCACTCATTCAGTAAACCTTTAACTAATTTTAATCATCATAACAACCATTAGAATTTTACAATGTCAGTTTCCAGTTGTAAAAAGATTCAGTAGAGGTGCATGGTTGAGAAGAGCTTTTCAGTGATAGGAAATATGAGAAAATATACTTTCAGTGTGTGATTCTATTAATCATGATCTGGTTATGAATATGTATCCTTTTGATAGAAGTGGAGTCGTGATTTTGCTGCTTTGAAGTGCATTTTTACATCATTAAATTGGCAACAAATCCTAAGAGTCAGTTTTGTGTATTTTTACATCATTAAATTGGCAACAAATCCTAAGAGTCAGTTTTCAGTAAAAAATTGTTTTGCACCTTCAGTCTTTAATTTATATTTATGTATAGAAGATGAAATAAATAAGCATGCTTATATTGGAAAATTGCTGAGAAGATAAAATCAAATGCCATTCTGATGGATTATTAATCAATGTAATAAATATTTGCATGCTATGTATTGCACTGTATTTTTTTTTTAGAAATTGTTCTTGTTAGAAGAATTGTGCTTCTCTAATTTTTCAATTCAATTTTTGTTCTCATATGGCAGAAACATCCTGGTTCACCAAAGCAACATAATGAAAAATCAAACTCGAAGCCACCACTTCCAAATAATACTGCATCACAGTTCCGAAAGGGGGCTTATCATGAATCACTGGAATTTGTGCTGTCACTGTGTGAGACTTCTTATGGATTGGTGGATATATTTCCTGTTGAAGATCGTAAAACTGCTCTCTGTGAGGTTGTCCTACACATGTGTTTTGTTTTTGGCTTATCTCCCTTTCTTTTGTTGTGGTTGGCGGTTGATACCTGATAGTCACATATGCACATTTGCATGTCTTAAAGTAGTTTTGCTTATACAAGCACACACCCGCACCCACACATATCTGGCTTGGTTCGGTAAGGTTTTGACTAGAAGACCCAACTCATCTGAGGAAATATACTAATGGTCTCCAATCAAAATAAATGGTTATCCATACATGTCTTACATTTATTCCATTTGGTTAATATGTGATGATATTTTAGATAAACAGAGTTACTCCATATTAGATGACATTCTGTACTAACATTGTACTCTTAATTGTTTGTCAAATTTTCCCTTATTCAAGTTTAGAGAGGCTTATCTTATGATCAAGGCATCAAGCCATAGAGTTAAGAGAAAGAGAAACTTATCTTGTAAAAGAGAGATTTAGTGGAGAATTGTTATTTTTAAATCATTGGTCTTGACAGTGAACAACTTTAAATGGCACTAATAAAACCTAATGGGAATATATATAGGATAAAATAAGTATCAATTTGATCGCGTGAGATAAGTGCATGTATATGTGAAGATACAACAACTATCCCTCCCCATATATATTTTAAATTAATATTCAGTGTACGAGGAACAATCATGAATTGTTCAACTAGCAAGTCTTAAATTGAAACCACAACCTCATCCGATGGCAAAATGATTCCATGGTTTGGAATGGTCAGGTTTACCGTTACCTGTAGATAAATGTATGCATATGTAAAGATATAATTTTTTTTGGTGATCTAATACATTTCTCAGTTATAATGTTTTCTGACATCTGTTCTTTGTTTACTCGTGTGTTTTCAGTCACTTGGAGAGATTAATTTGCATATAGCTGAAGCTCAAACTGGTGGAGGTACTAATTAAATCTACTGTATTTTTTATGGTCCTTGACAAGTTATGATTGTTGTTGGAGTCTCCCATTTAGTTCTGTTAATAGCATCCTTGTGTTGTCCTTGATGTAGTGTGACAAGGTACCAGATGAACTGTTGATTAATATAATTTTTTACTAAGGAAGTTGGCTTGTGGATTTTATTATAAGTGCTGAGGTTTGCGTTAAAAAATGTTTGATGTTATTCGAAATATGTAGTCTTTATTTGTTTAAACATTTATATAACTATATGTATTTCAAAGATGTTGAGAATGAATAACAGAGAACCATCTCATCCATTTGTGATGGCCTTTTAAGAAATATAAATTTCTATGTAATGCAGCATGGCTTGCTCCCGAGAACAAATTCTATGTAATGCACCTCGATAAATTACTGATTCGTGTCTCTAGTTTGATGCTGGGTTGTACGGTGGGCTTTTATTATTTTTTTCAGTTAGAGCTTTTCCAAACTTGGAATCAGGATATGGCGACTTCAGTTTGATCTTTAACGTAAATTCAAGGTTCTTACCCTGATGCACCAATGTTTATTGGCTGCAAGTGATTTCCTTTTAACTATGTGAATGATATTTAATATTGATGAACTCATATATCTATTTCAAGATGATGAAGTGTGTTTCCCAAATTTTGTTGTCGAGGCTCTTGCTCTTAAATGACTCGATTGTCAATTAGATAAAAATTTATTTATTTATATATCTATTTCTTTGTTCATTTTGGTTGGATTTGTTGAATGAAATTTAGTGCTGCTAAATCCTTGATGTTTAATAGTTTGACTTTGTGCATATGATCATACAATCACATTAGTCGACTGCAAACTGTAATTTATGCATTCACTGGTTTTTGAATGCTAAACTTATTTTGTGTATGTGTTCATACATTTAGGAATTTGCTTTCCAATGGGAAAGGGATTGTACCGTGTAGTACACATACCTGAAGAGGAAGCTGTTCTTTTGAATTCTAGGGAAAAGGCACCTTATCTGATTTGTGTTGAAGTCTTGAAATGTGAATTACCAAGGTAGATATGGATTTATCTCATAGTTATAGAGGCAGAGCTAAAGTTATGTTGATAGTTTTCTTACCGTTTCGTCATTGTTTTCAGCAGTACCAAGGATGCACCTATTACACCCGGTTCTCAAAAGCTTTCCAGAGGAGGAATTCCTCTGGCAAATGGAGATGCCTTTTTGCCCAAGCCCCCTCCATGGGCCTATCCCTTGTGGACTGCTCAAGAGGTTTATCGCAATAGTAGTGACAGGATGTCTAGATCCACTGCTCAAGCCATTGATCAGGCAATGTCCCATACTTCGGAGGCTAAAATGAAATTTGTTAATGTGACCCTATCTGTGGATAAGCAGCTGCACCAGACAATGAACATTCAAGCTAACGGTGTGCTCCTGAATAACGGCAGTTCTGTGTGTGAAAGAGCATCAGATGGTAATTTGGAATGGGTAAGGGTAGTCCTTACTGCAGATCCTGGAATTCAAATGGAAGACATTGGTGACCAAGGACCACCACGTCGTCGGGAGCATCGTCGTGTCCCCAGTACAATTGCTATAGAGGAAGTGAAGGTTGGGCACTTAAATGTTGTATATTTTGCAATGCAATAATATTTATGAACTTTTAGCATTCTGCAGGCTGCTGCAGCCAAAGGAGAAGCTCCTCCTGGACTTCCTCTAAAAGGGGCTGGTCAAGATTCATCCGATGCACAGCCACGGTTAAATGGTGGTACCCCTAAGGCTAGTGATGCACTATCTGGTGAACTTTGGGAAGCGAAAAAAGAAAGGATTCGACGAGTTTCAGTATATGGAAAATTACCTGGTTGGGATTTGCGCTCGGTAAGTTTTGGATATTACAACACTCAAGTGAGAATATCAAATATCAATAATACATTCTGAATGTTAAACATTGCGTGTCATTCTGATTTTAAATGGACATTCTCATAAAGTTGTATTTTGCTAGATACTATGGTTGGATGATAATTTGGTTAATGGATATGCTAGGTAGATCTAGTTCCATGTTATTTACGCTTAAGGATGTGCTTGATTTCAAGACTAAGTGTCTCCTGTTCATATTGCATGATTTTAAATTAGTTGTTTTGTGCTGAAACATTGTTTTCTCCTTTTTCACACAGGTTATTGTGAAGAGTGGCGATGATTGTAGACAGGAACATCTTGCCGTGCAACTTATATCTCATTTCTATGGTAGGTGTCTGACTGCCTGTACCTAAAAATTAATGTAAACTGTTTTTGTAACATTGTTTTTTCATTTCTCATTATTATGCACCTGTATTTCTGGAAGATTTCACTGTTGCTTTGTGTTAAGAATGGGTTTAGAGAGAAGGGCATTTAGGTATTTAAATAACGTAACGTGTGTATATCTCTTAGATTTCGAGGAGATTCCAAAAGACCTCCAACCAAGACAGACTTACACACGTCTCCTATTTAATTATCTAAACTGCCATTCTCTCTAAATCCATCCCTAACACAATACTGTATTTTCATACTAAATATACATTGTTTATTGTTAGGGCAGTCATTGCTTCATTGCACAATTTTGTTGTTTTTTATTCGGTTGGGTAGTCATTTTTGTTTAGCTGCATTCCTTATTTGCTTTGAGACAGAATATATGGAACCAGAACCAAATAATATCAGCAGAAGTTCAAAATAACTTTAATTGATAAAAGTGCATACTTATCATGTAAAGCTAAAAATAGATGTGTATCAATTGATCAAATTGTTGAGGGTGTAACATTATTTTGCCTCTTAAACCAATGGCTCTTGCCTCGTCATCCAACTTATATGTGATTGCAGATATTAATCTGTGCAAGTCTATCATATTTAGTCTGGAGAAGTCAAGCTAAAAATTCGTTTGTAAATGTGTAATCAGCCATCTGGTAGTGATCATGGTTGAGAATCTTTGATTTTCGCAGTCATAATTTCATAATATTAAGTTTTTATGATATATTTTACTTACAAGTAGCTTTATTCTCTATCTCGCTTTTTTCATTACTCAGATTCAAAATCTATTAATTTTAATGCCAGATATATTTCAAGAAGCTGGTCTCCCTCTGTGGTTACGTCCGTATGAAGTTTTGGTCACTTCATCTTACACGGCTCTTATTGAGACAATCCCTGATACTGTATGTATGATGAGCATGCTTTTGGTTACTTATTATTGGGAAATTGTTGGTGGTCTGATTGGAAATGGCATTGGCTTACAGGCCTCTCTTCATTCAATCAAGAGTAGATACCCCAACATCACAAGTTTACGGGATTTCTTTGTTGCTAAGTATGAGGAGAATTCCCCAAGTTTTAAGCTTGCACAGGTAACAGAAAATGCACCGCTGGTGTATTTCACTCTTCATATTATATATTTTGCAGTTGACAAAACTTAGTCATTTAAGTTTCTCTTCTGGTTTTCTCTATTGGGATGTCTTGGCCAAATTATATTGCATGTGTCATTTACGCTTGAAGTTTTTAATTCTGTTCTATTGAATTTTCATTATATATATTTTTTTTCACAATGCATGCAAGAAACATGTTGCTTTATACCTTGCTTTGAAAGCAATTGGACCATGAATATTCAAGATTGAGGGGATCCTGACTGTTATGGAACACATTGTAATAGGTGGAAGTTTTTTGGATCATGCCTCAATTGACACTTCTAACTTAGTGGTTCAAACATGTTTCGGCTATATTATTGACATGACATAAGCAAAATAGGCAAGCATGTTAAATTTTTCATGCATAGTCGATAAAACGTGTTTGGACTAGACTAAGTAGATGTTTAGCGAAGGGGAGACACAAGGGTATAAGCCTTGGGTCATTTTGGATGTAACATGCTGGAAGACTCACTATATAGGTTTTTAGAAATTGATGGAATAGATAGGATGGAAAAATAATAAGCCTTCACCTTTCTGACTGGCCATATATGCGTTATGTTATAAGATTAAGATTTTTTGTAGTTTCAGTATTCTTGTTTCCTGAGACTTGAAATTCTATTTTGTTGTACAAGTTGCTCTTTCTGACCTTAAGGTTTAACCTTGGAAGACTATAAGACGGGGTTTTGGACCTCTCTGGTTGAATTTGCATCTGTTATAAACGATGTATTTACTGGGCTAAAAATAGAAATAACAGTCAAACTGAAATAGGCAGTGTTGATTGAAATTCGCACAATGCTGCAGCTCACAGTATTCTTGTTTCCTGAGACTTGAAATTGTATTTTGTTATACAAGTTGCTCTTTCTGACCTTAAGGTTTAACCTTGGAAGACTATAAGACGGGGGTTTGGACCTCTCTGGTCGAATTTGCATCTGTTATAAACGATGTATTTACTGGACTAAAAATAGTAAATAACAGTCAAACTGAAATAGGCAGTATTGATTGAAATTCGCTCAATGCTGCAGCTCACATTAATTGACTGAAATTAACTTAAATATGTACGAGCAATAGCATCAACATAACTTATAAAAGTCTAGTAGATGATAAGCATGCAAGTTATTTGATGCTTATTTGCTCTACTCTTGAGAGGGTGACAACTTATTCCGAAGCCAGTGATGTCATCCGTAAGACTTAAATGTTAAAGATAAAGGCTGATACATATCGAGCTCTACTCTTGAAACTATGACACCACTAGAAAATTTGACCAGCATCTTATTCTTTAAAATAAAATTGCTAATACCACAAGATAAAAGCAGCTACTCTTTGATAAAGAAAGATCATATATCAAAGTTGTGGGGAGTGGTGTCTTGATTTTTTATTTTGACTTCTCTTTCTGTAAAACTAGTCATAATTACAATGCATGCTTTCTTCCTTTTTGTCAGTTTGAAACAAAATAATCGCACTTTAATCCCCACTTTGGCAGTAATCATTAAGATATGAATGTGTACAGCCCCTCATTTGATTTTTAATTTTGTACATTTGTAGATAGACTATGGGTCAATTGCATGCTTTAATATTTAAAGAATTGTCATTCGTGAAAATTCCTTGCTTCAAGATGAGAAAAATTGCACAATGCATTGTTTATATACATTATTACTTGTTTGATTTGAGTCCCCTGAACATGGTTCACATTTTGATTTTTGCATTGCTTTCACTGTTTGCTTTGCAGGAATTTCTTCATTTTAAATATTATTGTTGTACTATTTTTTGAGTTATAGCCATAGCATCTTCATATATCATAGTGTTTCACTTTCATTTTGTAACAAGTTTTGTCTGAGAAGTCATCTTGTATGCTCAGTTCAGGGGTTTCTTTACCATAGTAATTAAAGGCGCACCCATGGCGTCAAGGTTCTCCTGACGCCTAGGCGCAAAAAATGCGCATTGATATAAAAAGTTTTATATAAATATTATAGGTATATTGTTGCAAACTCTATGAACAATATTTTGTTCAATCATCAAATTTGACTTGGACGTTTTCTTTCTTTCTTTCTTGTTTGTCTAATTTTCACCCTTTATAAACTCTCTTTCTCCACAAAAGGAGATGCTAAATCGAGAAATTGAAAAAGATAGAGAGAAGAGAGAGGGGGGTACGCCTTTATTCAAAAAGGCGCGCACCTTGAGCCTTAGGTTTCAGCAAGGCACAAGGCTGCACCTCATTGCACCTTTGAGCCTAGGTGCCCACCTTTAACTACTATTTTCTTTACATGGGGTTGCTTTATTGACTTTGGGAAGGAAGCTTAAATCTTTTCCATTCTTCTTTCTCCTGAATGTTCTCTATCTATTAATGTTGCCTCAGCCTGTAAAATTTGTTAAATCTTCATAAAATCTTATCATATTAAATGAATATTCAGGACATGTATTGTATACCTGCACTTCACCTCCATTTTTACCTGGGGCACATTTATTTCAGCTTGCAACTGGTGAATTCCATACAGAAACCTTTCTTAGTAATTATAGCAATACGATCCTATAATCTATAAAAATCTGTTCATGTTGCGAAATAAGTGGGATATAATTTAGGAGGACTGATGTAAGACGGCGTTCATTGTTTTTAATTTTACGCTGGCATGTGGGCTATGAAGTAGGTGAATACATGAATGTGGACATCTATAGATATATAGGGAGTGAATGTGTTAGAAATGTACTTAGAATAGTAATTAGATTAGGAGGTATGATTTAGGGTTTTAGGGGATATATAAATAGAGTTAAGGGATTGTAGAAAGTATCTTTTGGGAATATTGTTATTTGGGTCACAAGCTTTTGGCTTGGGAAAGGGGCTTAGCCCTATGAGAGCATTGCTCTGGGTTATTATCTTGCTTGTTCTTAGTTTATCATTGACTAATATAGGTTCTAATCTGCTTTAGTTATATTATCTGACTAATATTTCTCCATTTCCATATCCATTCTCTATCAGAATGATTGATTATGTGTTTTACTTTTTGGAATTTAGTAGTTGACAGTTGGTCTATTTGGCTGACAATAAAAGCTGGTTTGGTTTAACAAGACAATTTTTTTGCATTTCAACTTTTAGTGTTAGGATGCATAAAAATTACTTATCATGAGAGGCTGATAATTCTTTTGAACGTTCATAATTCAGTTATTGACAGTGAAGTTGTCTGCCATTTTCTATTATCATTACTACTGACCTGACTGTTGCACTGGAATATTTCACTTAATGATATGAGAGTTCTTTGAAGACCATAACCTGAATACTTAAAGCTTAAAGAATAAGCCAGCAGCTGAATTTCGTAACAAAATATAAAGTAACATAATTTCTCTTGCGACCTATACTAATGCTAATTGTCTTGGGGTTCCTAACTTAATTAGAACTGCAATATCATATGTTAATATTCGAGGTAGTTTACTCTTTTTGAATTCTAATGATAAGGAATTCTATGTTTGAAATGCACGAAGATAAGTGAGGTTATGGGTTTTGGTGTGTAAGGAATCCTGATAAGAGAAATGTGGTTTGCGATGGATAATCATCTTCTGTTGTATATATTCATAGTTATTCAAGTTACTGTATATTATTTCTCCTGGTTGTGCAGTCTCTTAGTCAGGGAATAGTTGTTTATGTGCCAATAAAATAGGCAACTGATTGTTCTAGGGACGAGATTTCTTTTGATGCTTATCTTCTCTCAATAAAATTTGATTATTAACTATTTCTTTCCTGCAGAGGAACTTTGTTGAAAGTATGGCTGGTTATTCTTTGGTCTGCTACCTACTACAGGTACACTATCCTCTCTCTTAAACACAAACTTAACACAATCACAGTGGCAAATTCACATGTTCGGTCCACACACATTCTAGAAAGATTATTGTCATTGTAGAAGAGTTGCATCATATTAATGATTTTTTCTTATGTGCTGGATTATGTTTTTATACATGTAGTAGCATCTTTCGCTATTTTTGTCCTCTCCAAATGATAATGCTAGTAAACTGTTTGAGTATGGTCTATTCATTCTAAGGGAGGTTATTGCGTTATCCATTGAACTCATTTTTGAAATCTTTTGTGAAATGTGAGACGTATGTATCATTTGATCTTTTATTAGGTGCTGCTTTTGGGCCATGTTTTGACTTGTGAAAAACTATTATTGAATTGTGACTGTTTTTCAGATCAAGGACAGACACAATGGGAATTTGTTGTTGGATGAAGAAGGCCATATTATACATATTGATTTTGGTTTCATGCTCTCTAATTCACCTGGAGGTGTTAACTTTGAGAGTGCTCCCTTCAAACTAACTCGTGAACTTCTTGAGGTATAGAATCTGTGCAGTTCTTAGCTTTTTTCCTTGACCTTTTTCTGATAATCTTCAGATTGTACATGCAAGTATATTGATGTAGAATAAGTAGCAAGAAATTGTAAAACTGACAGAATATATGCTTTTTTCTATATTGATAGAAACTTTGGTGGTTGCTGTAGGTTATGGATTCTGATGCAGAGGGCATTCCTAGCGAGTTTTTTGACTATTTTAAAGTAACAAGATTTCTCATATTTTGCAATCAATTAAAATTGTTAGGCAGTCAATTCTTATGTGTCGTATACAATCCAGGTCCTATGCATCCAGGGATTCTTGACATGTCGCAAGCATGCTGAGCGTATTATTCTTCTTGTTGAGATGTTGCAGGTAAAGCTTTTAACTTTTATTGTGGCTCGGTTGACTCAGTGAAGTAAGCTTACTTGCAGTTCAGTATTTTGGGAGAATAGCTTAATGACAATAGAATCATTCAACCTCTATTTACTGCCTATTGTGAATCCTAGTTTCTGACATTACTTTACTTTTTACGGTAAAAGAAGAAACTATTCACAAGTAATTTGTTTCTAGAGGTAACAAATTCAAGTCAGTGTGATGTTTTTGATTTTTTTATTTTAATGTAAGTGCAATTGCATATAGGTCACGTCTTGCGATATTGCTCAGCTCTCCAATTGCAGGCAATACCTATGATATAAGTTGTTTTTCAAAAAGTTCGCTTCAACTTTACCCTTCAAACTCAATACCTTCACGTGTTTTTCTATATTGTTTATCGTGAAATTTTGTCAGAAAATGGATAAGTGGTGTGAAGACATGTGAACCTTGGTGCTTATGTATACTTTTATATATGATATTGGCTCAGGATTCGGGTTTCCCTTGCTTCAAGGGTGGTTCAAGGACGATACAGAACCTCAGAAAACGATATCATCTAAATTTGACGGAGGAGGTGAGATTTAAGTTCATATCAGTTTTGAAAAATACATTATTGGTATAGTTTGTCATTTAATTTAATCAGTTGCTTTCTAGCAGCAATGTGTTTCGTTGGTGCTCTCGCTTATCAGCAGCAGCTTAGATGCATGGCGGACAAGGCAATATGACTATTATCAGAGAGTTTTGAATGGGATATTGTGATTATTAATTAGACTCTCATAAGTAAACACATTCTTTGCTTCCTTTTACAACAAGGTTGCTTGAATATCCTTTGTCATAATACAAAGGGCTATACTGGTAAAATGGAGATTTTGTTGAAGATTGTGTGGAATTCTCTCTTGGGAGGGAGGAGTTTGTAATTATATCGGCTGCAATACATACATACAGTTAGGAAGAAGTCAAAGCAGTGATGTTTCCTTAAATCCTTCGATATGAAATCCTGCTGTCCTTCGATATGTACAGAGAGAACAGACCAGAAATCGAATGGGGGTCGTGGCTGTGGATAACGTTCAGAAAGCAAGACAAATATATGCCATTTCTTGTGATTACAAAGACGGGCAAAAGCTTGAAAGTGAGATGGGGTTGATTAGGTATCAACTTATTAATGGGTGAGTCATCCCAGTATAGTTAGTTCCTCGATAAATGTCGCTGAAAGGAAAACGATTAATTTGTTAAGTATTGTAGTATTTCGATTGCTGGTTGTGTATTTTGCAGACTCTGTAAACTAGTTTGCTCGGTCTTCTTGGTTGGTATTGGATTTATTTCTTTCTTTTCTTTTCAGCTATTTTTATATCTATTTTGTCAAATGTTCTTGTTTTTTTCATCATTAAAAACTAGAGAGAATACATGTAATGTAATGGTACATATAGTTTGGGTTTTGGCACATAGGAGAAAACATTATTGATTGAGCTCCTTGTGAATTAAGTGTCTAACAACTTGTATGTCTCTACTCATCTTTCAATTATTTTAGGTCTCATCTTGTGCCAAAATGTCTTAGCGTTATCTAATGAGTGAGACAGAGGTCTGTAATTTTAGTAATCACAAATTTGAATCATACTGGAGAGATTCTCGATTGCTCATTGTTGGTCACATATTGCAATATTTTCCTGTCTTGTGCTTAATTATTAAGGTCAAAATGGTGGCTCAGTTGGAAGTGCAGAGCTGTGGGTGACCTGATTGTCACGGGTTTGATCCCCCATCCGCTGGGAGATTTTAATCCTTAATCTGCGACCCGGTCGAGCAGGATTAGTCGGATCACACCAAAGGTGGGTTCGGAAGATCAGTGGTTTATTACCAAAAAAAAGGCCAAAATGTATAAACGTGTTATTTATGGGAAATATAAAGAAATACTTTTTTTCTCTTTTTTCTATTTCTTTTCCATGAAAAAAAGAAAGAAACATATTAGTTTTCTATTCATTTAGGCTTTTGATTTCCTTTTTAACTAAATCTCATATACTTTTGTTAAATCCTTCTAACAAAAAGCTTATACTTATAAGGAGGGTGTGTTTACCTAGAATTCATGCCTCAAAATTACATTCGAAAATTTAAATTCTCGGATAAAATAATAAAGGTTAATTCTATATTTAAATTTCTAACTGTCTCTTCTAATTGTGAAGTTATTCTTTTATAATATGGAATCTTTTCTGAACAGCGTATGATTCCATTGGTATACCAGTCGCGTAAAACTTCATTGGATTTATAAGTTTCTAATTCATCAGTATAATAAACTAATAAATTAGAATAAAATTGTTTTAAGTATCTGGATCTGTCTAGTTCTGATTCTTTTCTTTCTATTTATTCTTTAATTCTTAAAATTCTATTCATGATAAATTATCGAGAGTCTAAATATTCTAGTCTTATAACCGATAATTTAAATTCTCAGATATAACAACAGAAGTTAATTCTAAATTTAAAGTCTTAACTTCTTCTTCTGCTTCTGGTATAAGTTGTTAAACTTCACTTCATTATTATCAAAGGTCTAGAAGAATATGGTAACCTTCAATCCCCTTGTTTGATGTTATCTACCAGTCGCTTCGCTTCGTGATGAACTTGCTCTTTTTGCGTTTGCTTCGATCTAACAACAGGTCCTAAGATTAAAACAATTCTCAAACAAAGAGCTTATGGGATTTAGGAATTTTCTGCCAGCAACTATTGGATTTCATTTTGACAACCGGGTAAAAAAATATCAATTTTTTTATTAAAGATTGATCCGGTAAACCCGGATATATATATTAAAAAAGAAAAGAAAATAAGATTACAGCAGTAGCAAGAAACGCCGGAAGAATCCGGCAACAAAAACAAAAGTGAACAACCTGCGGTTGAACGGTAAAAAAATATCAATTGATTGAAGTTATTTTCTGGTGACAATATTCTCAATGACTATCCTCCTAGCGACACCATAATTTTCACACCAGATACCCTCAAGGTAGATATTTTCTTGTTCTACTGCTGTGATGCCAATGCCATCTCGTTGGTACTTGTGTTTTAATCCCTCTATAATAATTATAGAGCTTGTATGT
>CAOJBI010079962.1:0-11353 GCA_948277035.1 Euphorbia corollata
TATATATATATATATATATATATATATATATACATTCATACATACATACAAAATATTTATGGTTAAACATTGGTTAATGCATCATTATGTAGACCCTCAGTACAAAACCCATAAATTTACTAATAATAGTTTTAAAATTAAGTGATATACAATTAAGTTCATATTCTGGGTATTATTCAGGAATTATCCGTTGGATATTACCGAGATCAGAGATTTTCAAGTATGAATATGCATTATTTATATCCATATCCGTTAAACCAGGGAAGGAGGGAGCGGGAGGGGCATATGACCCACCCCAGCTGCTGGAACGACGAAGAATCCCGATATGGGTGTCCCATGCCATCGTCGGAATTGCAGAGGAAGCCAGCCGAAGGGGGACCGAAGCAAGGACGGCGGAGTAGGAGGAAGAATCGCCGATGAAGGAGCTGGTCCAAGAAGGGGTTTCACCTGAAAAATCGTGAATTGTGAGCTTAGAGAAGGGATTGAAAGTAAAGAGGGAAAGAAGGGTTAGGAGTAGTATGACCCAATGCATTTATAATATTCGGCCCACCAAATGCTCAAATGAAGACGTTTTGCTTTTTATGATTGAAAATTAAATTGGTTAATAAATTAAGTTAAGATTTCGTTAGAACTAGAATAAATTAAGCCTTTTTACAGTTAAATTGAACTGTAGATATGTTTATTGAATTTGAACAATCTAAAATTTATAATAAAATAAACTAGAAATAGACTCAATGAAATTAATATTTGTTAGATTATATAAATTGAATTGATAAAGAAGTGCCGTTAATTCAGGTCTAGTTTATATAAATCTTTAACCTTTATCTTAAATTTATATTACAATTCCAAATAGTTTTTATATGCTTATAAAGTCCTCAAATAGTTTTGAAGAATAATGTAATATGTAGTTTGTAGAAAAATAAAAGAATATCGTTTATTGAGGTTTAGTTTATCATTGATTAAAAAAATTGAATTTTATATTTTTAGAGTTTACTGCAAAGGTCTTTTGCCAATACTTTCTCTTGGTATACCGTCTTATCGAGTTAGCTTTGATTTTACCAGTAGCTACAGCTTCTGTTGAGAGAGCATTTTCAGCAATGAATATTGTGAAGACCGATCTGCGTAATCGGTTTGGAGATGAACTGCTTTCAGATTGTTTGTTGTGTTACATTGAAAAGAAATTTTTTGTCAGCGTCGAGGATGAAGCAATTTTGCAAAGTTTCCAACAGTTAGCCTCTCGAAGAAATATTTTACCACCTCTTAGATAAACTAGTACTCTATCTCATTGAGAAAAAATTGTTATAACCTTATACTTTTTAAGTTAATGTTATTAGTAATGTTTTATATTTTCTTTTCATTTATGTGAAATTTTCTATTTGCCGCATTGATTTTGTTTATCGGTCGAAATTTACACTTGCCGGCCGACGATAGCCGGACGGAGTGCCCTACCCCATTTGAGGTCCTGGCACCGTCACTGCATGTAACCATACCACAACGATGTAGTTTTCCCGGTCATATATCTTACACATGTTGGAATCTTGAACCTTTAATGTAAATAAATTTCATTACCTCCTAATTAAACGTCAATGTAATCCGTTTCAAATGAATTTAGTAACTTAAATCTATCTGAATTTGTAAAAGGTAATATTCCGGCTAGAATGAGCCTCTTTGAGAAGTCAGGTCCCATGGGTAGTCAGATTTACCTGTTAATGTAAAGCCATCAAAACAGTAGGTAGCCAATTAAAATTAGCAGGATGGTCAAATTAAGAAATTCGGCTGGACGATTTTAAAAGTGGGGAATAATGTATAGTGCAGGATACATATAAACTTCTAATTGAACATTACCCCATTTTAATTTGACCACCCAAACGCAAAGCAACTTTTAAACCTTTAGACTCCTCTGTCAGTCATTATAATCATTCTTAAAATATAATTAGAAGCAATCACAATTCAACTTTTAGCAATCCAGTTTATTAAAATCTTAAAAATATATGAATATCATAGGGTATTACTATACACCGCCCAGTTTCACTTCGCGCCGCCCGTATTTTTTCTTATACGTACCAAATACGCCGGCGCGAAGTAATACTGGGCGGTGAATAGCAATTCAGATATCATATCACGTTTTCTTACGTGTTGAAGAATAATTCATTTTAATAAATGATGGTGAGAGATCCAAGTGAGATGTACCTCTGCAAGACGGAAAAGGACGTCATAACGGCTAGGTCGGGCTTTCAGCCTATCCTCTTCGATGCCTAAAATGAACGTTATAATAGATAAGCGGTCTAGTTCACATACCTACACACAAAAAAACTTTTTATATGGATGAACATTAAAGGTTTAACTATTGAAATATTAAGTCTCAAAAAGACTTATAATTTATGCAAATTAAGGACAGTAGGGTGAACGATTGATCAGCGTCGTTAGGTTTTCATGGGCTTCAAATTCTAATTCAGGTATATTATTAGTATAGAGTTATAATATATATAATTAAACGTGGGATAGAGATCATGAGAGTCAATTAACGTGGAAGAGATATCATGAAAATCACTTAGTCTATCGGTAGGCCATCGTGAATACCTTTCTGATTCTAATTTCGAAATTGTTTGTTTCTTTTATTTTTTCCTTATAATTTTAGTTTTGGTTGGTTATTATAAATAAAGAATCCAATAATAATAGTCTAAAAAAAATTGTTTTTGTTTCGACCTTTAGAAATTAGAATATAATGAAAATCATTATAAATATCTTTATTATTTATAGAATGTTAACATGGAAGAGTAGTCCTAAAAATTAATGACTTTGTAATTTATTTTAATATGATTAATATTATTACGATGCTTTTTTTCAAGACTTTCAAGGCAAATGGAATCTTTAAACATATATTATTAGTTAATAATGATTTTAACATTTAATTCAAAATAAATTTTGTTATAGATTGGTATTTGTTCAATTATATGTAAAGATTGAATGATTTGCTAAATATATTTTTTTCACGATAAAATGCTTTAGTATTCTATTTCATTTTAAAATTACAATTTCTAATGTAAAATTTCAAATGATAATTTTATAGATGTAAAAATGTGTATACAACAAAGTTTAAAGTTTTTGTTTTTCTTATTAGAGGAATATTAAATTTTTTAATGAAATTTGTTCTAACATACGTTTAGTATATAAGGGCCTATATATTTCAGCTTTTGCTCAGGGCTTTAGATATTTCCGAGATGGTCCTGGTTGATTTTATGTTAGTAACCCTTCTAAGTTGCCTCTAAGTAAAAAACTTTTATACGTGAAATTTTATGATTTCCTTCACGTCTTACACGTTTATTAAAACTTAACCTAAAAAAAGTAAATAATAATAATGAATGTGATGAAAATTAAAGGAAATCAAAAGAGACATAACAATATATTTTATCAGTTGCTGGTTTACATTTTTAATCTTCTCTCACAAACAAAAGTATCTAACTTAATTTCTATAAGTTGTATAATAGTATACAATAGTTATGTACGTGGCAAATATCTTAGCCTAGTTGGTTAAGACATGAAGCTGTGATCCTAGAGGTCACAGGTTCGAGTTCACATTCGGGTGGGGTGGGATAAGGTTTTCCTTTATTATTATTGTAAGCCCAAATGAGGTAAATTTTTTTTTTAAAAAAAATACAATAGTTATGTACTGACATGTTCATGGTTGAATTAAGCTGAATTTGATGGGCTTGTATTTTAGTTTATAATGTACAACTCGAATTCCAAACTTAGCCCAAATAAACCCAACCTTAAAAAAATAAATTCATTATAATGACACATTGAAGATGTACATCACAATCACAATGCGTAACCATTATTTTTCATACTTTTACAATTGTACTCAATTCATACCAACGATTAAGCATAAAGCAATTTTTAATTAATAAATAAAGTAAACATGGAAAAAAAATCTATTTTGTTTTTTTTTTAATAAATTTATACCTATTTAATCAAATTTTACACTACTAATTAAATAGTTGTACTAGTTTCCCCTAAAAAAAATAGCTGTACTGGTAGAAAATTTAATAAAATAATATATAATATTTTATAGGTAACCAATGAAAAAGCCTGACGCGGTTTTTAAGAAATAAACTACTAATGTTTAGGGTTGAAAGTGGGGCGGGGAATCCCCGAACCCGACGGGGACCCGCCCCGATGGGGACGGGGATTCCCCGATAAGAATCCCCACGGGGCGGGGATAGGGAATTTTTAATCCCCGAATTCTTAATGGGGATGGGGATGGGGATAGCATTCCCCAACCCGATAAATCCCCGACCCCGACCCCGACCCCGACCCCGATAAATCATAATGAGAAATTTCTGAATATTACCCGAATATACTCAAACAATCAAATTATTTGCCATATTATATAGTAATTATTCGGTAACGTAATTTATTTTATAAAAATATTTTTAATATGAAATATGGACTTATATATATAAATGTTGATGGAATATATAAACTTTATAAATCTAAATATTAATCTATTTTATTTTCTGTTTAACTTTGATTGTTGAACACTGTATTTTCAGATCTAACGTTTAAAGTTTATTTTTTTAAGTTTCTTATGTTATACATTATACTTTCTATTTATTTAACATATAGTATTATTAAAACAAAAATTTAGTGTGATCTTTGTAATAATTTTGTTTTATAAAACTTTAAATTTTTACATTTATTTATTTTAATGGGGAATTTGGGGAATCCTCGACGGGGATGGGGATTCCCCGATTGGGTAATGGGGAAAAAAAATTCCCCAAAACCTAAATGGGGATGGGGATGGGGGACATTTTTTCCCCGAAACCTAAATGGGGATGGGGATGGGGAATGCATTCCCCGCCCCATTAAACCCCATTTTCAACCCTACTAATGTTGATGGATGATTATAAAAATATTGATTTGTTGAATGAGCTTTAGTTGACAAGGTTATTTGACATCAAATCTGGATATTCAAAGAAAATTTTGTCCATGTACTGCGGTGTAAAATGATGAAATTTATATTGATAATTCGAATTTCAAGTCAAAGGATATAGTTTTCAGACTAATTCAAGTATTGGAGAATCAGCAGTTGAGTTGGTTACACCCAATATTCAAATATAAAATATAAAGAACAATTAAATTGAGGGTTTGTTTACTAGTTTGGGTGCTCTCTCAAGTCTCAACAACAACACCTAACTTTGAACATATTATTGCAGCCATCTGATTTGAAAAGAAAAATCACAGCCGTAAAATGAATGTTTATATTGGAAAGGCATCGCCCTATAAATTAAACGAATAATTGGAAAGGCACAATCAACAACCAAATTTGAGAGTGGTCAAATGTTTTAGGCAATAATAATTAACATGTTTAAGTAATGTAGAGTGGGTTTATTGGGTAGAGAATTGGCTATATACTAATATACTAACGTAAGCTTGTGCAAATTAAAAAACAAAATTTAAGCTTATTAGTCAACTTTCACCTATCAATATCAAAAGTCCACGATCCTCATTTATACATTTACCTAACTTATTGAATCTACTATATATAGCATCCAAATTAAATAGTTTCTTTTTTCCAATACCAATCTATCCGGAGCATTGTTCACTTTCATTAAAGGTTCAATGTTGCACTTGTTTGTTCTAAGTTTCTTTGCATCCGGATTAACTAAAAACTATAGTAAACAAACACTTAGAATGGAGATTGTAATCTTTGACTTGGATTGAACGTAATTCAATTATTTTTTCACACTGTAATTGAATCATCTTATCGAAATATGCATAAATGATTTATATTAATTTATAATTAAGGTTTTGGTGTAATGGTTAAAACTGAAGCTGTGATTTTTAGAAATTTTGTAATTGAATCACATGCGGCGTGAATTGATAATTTTTCTAGTCCAAGTTAGACAATTTAAAAAAAGGATTGTATTAATTTATAATTCATGTGATGTGATGAATAAATATATATATTTATTAAAAAGTAAAAAACATGTTGAACCGCGGTTGAATTCGGTTGAACCAGTCTAACAATAAATTACTAACTTTATCTGTTTGATATCCAGTCTAATTTCGATAACATTTATTAGTAGTTTTCAAGTTTAAAGAAAAATGCCTAACACTAACGTAGCTATTTGTACAATTATGTAATTTCGAAGGTATTAACATATTACTGAGAATGGTACATAATAGGTTCATTCGAGCGTAAAAACATGTTTCATTTATTTTTTCTGAGTACGTTAATAAAATCAGAAACAAGTATTGTGTGAACTTGTTTATTAAAAATTATTAATTTTTTTATGAATATCTTTTTACTCCTAAATATAAAACTAGCATTGTATAAGCGTGTTTGTTAAAATGATTAATAGACAACATATGCGTTGAAAATTTTCGTAATAGCTAAAAAATGATATATATATATATATATATATATATAAGTAATTTCCTTAGTCCATAAGCAAATTTAATCATTTTCTTCATTTTTCATATCTCATTTTGTAAACACGTATTTTTTTCTTCAATCATATTCCCTTTTTATTTTTCAATTCAAATTCACTCTAAAATAATAATATTTTATTATAAAACTAACAAAAAAGTAACAAAACAACAATAAAAAATAAAATAAAATATTATTATTTTAATTTATTCCCCAAAACGGGAAATAATTTCCATCCCTCATTTTTAGGAAACCTCATTTTGAAGATATACCATAAGTAATGGTTGAACTTGACCATTTCATATATTTATTCCCTATTTTGAAGAATTCCTCAGAATATAAATACTCGGTACTACTAATAAAAAGTTACAGAATATGATTTTTAACTTGCGATTTGTAAGTTATCTATAAGTTGAAATTTAAGTCGATAAACACTTTACAAAAATATTTATAGATTGAAAATAGGTTTACATATTTGAGCTAATGAATTGATTATGATCTGATTCTAAATGTAACTAAAATTTTCCTACAACTTTCCAATAATGCTGGAATTTTTTTTATTTCATCCTTCTAATATATAATATAATCTGTGCATGAGATTATTATAAAAAAAATTAATTATTTTGACCTAATGTTTAAGACGGAAGCTATAAATTTTAAAATCATTGATTCGAGTCACATCCAAGACGGATTAAAGATTTTTTTCATTTAGTGTAAACCTAATTTTTTTTTTCTTAAAAAACTTTTGGGCCGATATTTGCATTTTGGGAATACAATAGGCAAAATAATGGAAAAGAATCTGGTCCACGCAAGGCTGGCATCATTAGTTATTTGCTTCATTGCTTGTAACCTGCAAATGTTTTATTGCCAACAAGCTTAAAACTTAAACCTATCCCAATTAATACAAATTAGGTTTTTTCATATCTGATTCAAAGTTTTTATAAAATGTTCACATATCAAAATGTGAATAAATAGGAGAACGCGTATTTTAATCCTAAAATAGAGTGTAAGTTTTATGTAACAGGTTACGTTTTTTTTTGGTAATAAATCATAGGTCTTCCGGACCCATCTTTGATGGGATCCGATTAATCCTGCTCGACCGGGTCGCAGATTAAGGATTAAAGTCTCCCAGCGGATGGGGGGGATCGAACCCGTGACCATCAGGTCACCCACAGCTCTGCACTTCCAACTGAGCCACCATCCGTTGGTAATGCAACACTGTTCTTTATTCTTTATGTTTGGATCAAATAATTTCATACCATTTCCTTTACAATTAAACACTTTCATAATTCTTAAATACTTCGATCCAAGCAGATCATACAAGAACATATATTGTATTCAATGGCGATCATGGAACTTATCAAATACTCCCTCATCATTTAATAGTTGTTCCTTTTAAGATTTTTTCTTGAATATCAAGACACATTAATTAAGAAAATAAAAAATACTTATTTAATTCTATGATTTTTCGTTATCTTGAAAGATAATTGGAGACTTTCTTTCATCATTTTGTATGTAAATTTGATAAAATATTTAAATGTGAATTGGAATTTGAAAATAAAGAGTAAAATGAACACTACTAATCTGGTTCTATGGGTTTTTTGTTTCACATGGTATGGTTTTTATTGTTTTCAAAATCACGAAAATTTAATTTGTTGCTTCCCCACAGCACTTTAACGATCCATAGATAAACTACACACATTTTCTTAGTGAACATGTATTATTTTCCAATTACCAAACGGGATGCATTTTCTTAATTGTACATTAGTTTCCAATTACTAAACGGGACAACAGTTAAAACTAGAAAAGTTTTTTGTCCCCAAACTGCTTCACTATTCGACAACAAACAAAAATAAATAAAATATCCTTACTCCTGCCCGAAAGAAGAAAATTACCCACAAAAGAAGCAAATCATATTGGTCATCAATTGGGAGCCTAACTTACTGATTACAGCTATAACACAATTGCTTGCGGGTAACATTCAGTAACCTCCATTTGCAACGCCTTCCATACTTGTTTGCACTTTTCCCATCTTGATTCCATTTGAGCCATAAATGCCTCTGCCCATTGTTCCTTGCTTCCTCCCATGCTCATTTCATAAGGCACCGAAAAACTGGAATGCCATTTCTAGTTAAGCACAGATATCCATTATATTTAACAACAAATCAAATGATATCAACCACATCAATCCTAGTCATCATTTGTTGACCGTTCAGTTATTGGACCAGATAAATGCAGATGCAAGAGCCTACGTTATCATATCTACAAGTTCAAATATTATCCTTGTCAATCAAAAGATCATCAGTTTCTATGTTTTCTGTGTTGACGCAACAAGTGTACTCAGCAAGATTCTAATTACTTAAAGAGTTACAGGACATCATGTGAGAATTAGGTACTTGACATGGCAGATTATTAGATGAATCCAGCCCTGGCTCCAGTGTTAGAGACTAGGGTGAGAAATTTAAGGTAAATTAGGGTCAGTAACGGGCATTCACCACTCATCTGGCAATACAACCAAGTAATTTAAACCAAATGATTGCACCTCTCAAACTTGACATCCAAACAAGTAATGGTTCGAGTATGATTAGAGCCACAACATATTCATGTCGATGACAAGAGAAGCATCACACTAAAAACAAATATATTATATTTAGAGCGGAATCTAAAAGCAAAGAACTTTAATCAAATTATTGGGAGCAAGGAGTGAACGAAAAAGGAGCAATTTAAGAGATTTATGTTGTTTTTGTTTGGTTTCACAATAATTGTTTGGTGGCTTTGGCCTTAATTTGGACTCTAGTTTGATTTTTTTTTGAGAAAAGACTCTAGTTTGATTTTGAATTTTCAAATATAACAAAGATTTCAAGGAATATTCATCTCTTCTTTAAACACATAAGGCCATTTTCATCACGACACAATTAAAAAATAATTGAGCACATATATTGATTGAATTGAAGAGTGGACTTGAATTGATTTTATCAGCCCTTGGTGCAAACTAAAAGCCTATATTCTTTGGAGTATAGAACTCACTTTTCTATTCTACAAAATTCTTCGACTAAGCCTACTTCTGGCAATTTGTAAGAGATAATCACTATAACAAACATCTTCATCATTACTACTGCTAACGCTAATAGTACCTCCTTCACTACGTCAATCAAGCCTTTAGAACTCTCAACTACTGAATTGAAAGCAAAGTCATCTCCGTCTCCTCATTGAACTATCGATTACAGATTTATAGCTGTAACTCCACTTTAACACCTAGATCAATGCCAAGAGAATAAGCAATGGAGATTACCTCATCAATTCTTCTGTTCGTGAACCTTTGTTTGATGAAACATTCCTGTATGAATCAAAAATTAATAAGCGCCAACAAGTACTTGCAGCCATAGCTGAAAGCCTGATTCATGGACCATTCCAACCTCAAATCGGGCAAGAACAAATTTTTTAAAAGGCCACTAATGGGACAGACATCTTTATATGTAACCAATATATCATATTTTTTGTTGACACTATTGAATTTCATGTACTGGAATAGTTTCCAGTAAAAAAGATTTTACTTGATTTTTACTTCAAAAGGACATTCAATTAATAAAAACAAGGTAATATGCATTTTGCAATAATTCCTACAGCCAGGTTACTGGATTCTTTCTTACAATTTTCTTTCTTTAAGTTAACTTAAGTGCATACGTTGAATTGAAATTTTGCTAGAAATGCACAAGAGAAAAAGTTCAAAAAAGACATCTACAGTTAGTTACTAAAAGTTGAAAGCGACATTGCAATCCCAAAACATATGAATTCAATATTAAAGCATCATTTTGCGAAAAAGTAATTAAAAAAGTAGAAGATCACAATCTCATTTAAACCGTGCCCCTCCCCCCTTTTCAAGCTTTGTGTATGATTAGGGGGTCTTTAACACATCCGCAAATGAGAATCAAGAAGACAAACCTGACTAAAATTCTGAAGATGTTAAGATATTTGGTGGAAAGATTATAAATGGCATTGGCAAACTGCTCCTTGCTGAACACATACACCACCGGATAACCAAGATGCCATCTGCAGAATATTAAATATACAATTACACAGTATCTTTCATAAGATTGGAAGAGGTAAAACTTATTTACAGCATTTGTTTTGTTTTTCATATACGTTTACCTAACCATGTGGATGAGTGAAGTGAGAAAAAACAAGTAGAGCCAAATGCAACCCCATATCTCAAACTGAAAGCACAGTAGCTACAAAATACATATACATATAAAGAATTTAAACTTAAAATTCAAAATTATCAAATCATTTTATCTGTAATTCAAAACATACTAAACAGAGCCAGCCACAAACTAACCAATTCTTAGGATAGAGAGTTCACACTGGAAAAAAATTTACAAACAAATATGCTTCAAATTATTCAGAAAAAAAAGTACACATATGACCAAGCGCTACTCCTAGCATGTTGAAATGGAAATCAACAGGAAATAAAGAAAAGAACAATTTAGAGGCAAGAAGGTAGAGAAAAGAAAACAAGACCTTAAATCGGCCTATAGCCAGTTCTTCTAGTGGGGCTCCCCACAACCGAAAACAATCCTCCATCTCCCATATCTTGTTCATCCAAGTAAAGATCATCCGTTCCCCGAATAGCAGCGTGTAAGACAACAATTGCGAGCCCAATCAACACAGAAACCAACACGTTTAACCATTCGTGCGTAAAAACCAGGGCCACAATAGTGACAACTGACAGCACGCCGAGAACCACACGATCATCAATCGTGCGGCGAAAAACAACCAGCGGCGCATCACGGTAGAAGTAGAGGAAAAACCAAGCGACGAAGACAAAAGAGAAAGTAGTCGAAATCCGTATCAGAAAACTGATTGAAGCTAAAAATCAGCAAACTAACCATACAAAATCACAGATCTAGAGAAAGTCAAAGA